>JASSKH010000019.1:10405741-10471809 GCA_031763025.1 Macrocystis pyrifera
GAGAAATGAACATGAAGAGAGAAAATGATCGCGAGGAATGAAAATTGAAGTGGAAAAAAAAGAACACGTGCGAAAAAAAGACCAGAAACAGAATATGTGGACGTACATCGAACAGAAACAGAAAGTTGTCCGTCGGGTCTTACTAGCCTTCTCGTCGGTCGCCCGACCCCGCAGACACAAATCCCGCGAATAGTGTAACGGGCCACGACGCCTGATAATCGGGGGGGGAGGGGGGGGGGTGTACTCGATAGGAGAGATGTATGCATGGCCGTAGTCGCATGACCATAGACCCTCGCATCCCTACAATGCCGGGACGGAGCATGTGGGGTTTTCACCGACCACACGCAGACACTGCTTGCACCAAGCGCGAAGCGCCGTGAGGTGTTCGGCGAGTCTCATGAAGGGTGAGTTGCATCCTATTAATACTAAGAACCGCTTTAGAGGCGTACTTTCTTGCATATGGATGACAACATCAATGGATTTGATTTAACTTCTGGTGTGGCCACTTCCAGAGACAGCAATGGGATTACTATGTAACTGCCTCGTGGGTGCCTCACCATATATCCACTTCGTGATACGATCAATTCCCTTTTGCAGGGCAAATGTTCTTTACCTCGCACAAATGATCTAACTCGGCGACCAGCTGTGGGCGACCGCCCAAAAACCAAAAACCGCCAAAAAACCAAAAAACCCCAAAAAAAAACGGTACCCTGGATGTCTAGCTCACGTAGTGAGCGGCATGTTTTACAGTGTCGTTGCCAGTCGACGCCAACCCAACACATATCATACAAATATTCGGGGGGGGGGGGGGGGGGGGGGGGGGGCAGCAGAACATACATGCGTACATGGTATCTGGTAGGATGTTAAAAAAAAAAAAAAATCTTGTTTCGGTCAGGAGACAGCAAGATTGGGGAGACGAACTGAAATGGCAGAACACATAAGTTTTAAAAAAAGAAAAGAAAAAAAGTTAAACACGTGGTTAAAATTAGAAAAAATACACTGGGCTTTCCGCCGGGGCGGAGCCTTCCCGTCGATCGCCTGACATCGCAGGACGCAGACCATAGTTCGTCTATGCCCGGAACATGCCCATCTTATTGTCACGTCGAGTTTCGTATGCGTTACGCTTGCGGTGTTCCCTAGGTCAGCCCCCCCCCACCCCTCCTCTCCAAACGCCTACTTGCCTTGCAACTCGTCTCCAGGGGAAAGGTCGGTGAGGGGGCGCAAGTGCGAGGTGTCCGGGATAGGCTTGAGAGCCTTCGGAACTCGAAGAGACACCTCCAACCTCCCCTCCGCAGCGACCACCTTTCAATACGCGTACAGGGTTGGGGGTTTTGTATAGGCAGTATTGGGGAAAGGGAGAGGGGGCGTGGCGGGGGGAGGGGGGGGGGGGGGGGGGTTGACTGTGGTCCTGTTGTCACCGCGCAGAAGGCCACATACGGGCTAAAACAATCCCGCTATGTAGCGAAAAGTAAGGACCGTTTGTATCTCAATATGTGATGAAAAAAAATGATCATATTTCGGTACATAGTGGTAGTCTAAAATAATGGTCGATGGAACGGCGACCGCAAAACAACTCGAAGTGATCTTTAAAAAAACTTCTTCTCTCCTCGCCCCTTCTCTCCCCTTCTTTACCATAACCATCACCACCGTCGCCGCCCTAATCCCCACCTCGCCCCCGCCACCTTAACTACCACCCTCGCCCCGCTGCTCTCCCGCCTCTCTTCAACACCCACCGTCCTCCTTCCTGTCCGTCTCCCTCCAAGCCTCACCACCACCACCATTACCACTCCCCCCCATCAACCCTACCCCTTCACCCCCGCCTCCAAACCCCAGCCACCCACCTGCCGAACCACCCCCACTACCGCTCCCAACGCTTCCCCCACCAACACAACGACCGCCATCACCACCCCCCGCCCCCCGCCCCCCCCCTCTACCCCCCGACATTATATACCTGGTATATATAAGTTGGGTTGGCGTCGGTTGGCGACGACACGGAAACGCCTCTCACTGCGTGAGCTAGACAGCCAGGGTACCGTTTGTTTGTTTCTTTGTTTGTTTGTTTGTTTGCTTTTTGGCGGGTACTACGGCTGGCGGTCAAGTTAGATCATTTTTATGCATGGAGAGCCTTTACTCTGCACAAGGGGGATGATCGTATCACGTAGTGTGTACATGGTGAGACACCCACGAGGCAGTTACATAGTAAACCCATTGCTGTCTCTGGAAGTGGCGACACCGGAAAAATCGTTCAACTCATTGATGGTGTCATCCATATGCAAGAAAATCCGCCTCACCAGCGGTTCTTAGTAGGATGCAGCTCACCCTTCATGCGACTCGCCCAACACCTCACGGCGCTTCGCGCTTGGTACATGCAATGTCTGCCTGGTCGGTGAAAACCCGACGCGCTCCATCCCGGCATTGTAGGGATGCGAGAGTCTATGGTCATACGACTACGGCCATGCACGATAATGAGTACACCCCCCCTCCTCTACCCCTACCTCTCCCCCTCAACCCCCACCCCCCTCCCCCTTCCGACCACCCCCCGCCCTGGTCTATGGCCATACGACTACGACCATGGATGAGTACACTGCCCCCCCCCCTACATATGAGTTGTATATAGGTTGGGTTGGCGTCGATTGGCAACGACGCGGTAAAACGTTCCGCTCATGATGTCAACCGTCTCTTCTTTTTTTGTTTTTGGCGGTCGGTCACAGCTGGCGATCGAGTTGTAGATTATTTTGGCGGGGGTGAAGCACCTTTACTCCGCATGAGGGGGATGATCGCATCAGCACCTTTACTCCGCATGAGGGGGATGATCGCATCATGTAGGGTATATGGTAAGGCACCCAAGAGGCGGTTACATAGTGCCCCCATTGCTGTCCCTAGAAGAGGCCACACCGGAAGTTAAATTAGTCCATAGTAGCTGTCATCCATGCGCAAGGCCGAATCACAAGCGGTTCCTAGTAGGAAGCAGCTCGCCCTTCATGCGACTCGCCGAACACCTCACAGTGTTTCGCGGTCGGCGCAAGCAATGCCTGCCCGGTCAGTGAAAACCCGACGTGCTCCGTCCCGACATTGCAGGGATGCGAGAGTGTATGGTCATGCGACTACGGCCATGCACGAGATCCAAAACAACTCTCTCCGTTTCGCCTCCCGACCACCCACCTCTCCTCTCACCCTTACTTACACCGCCTCCTACCCCCAGCCTACTACAAATACCAACCAACAGAGTACCGAGCGGCGTCGCCAACCCACCTTAGCGACGTAGACCGTCAGCGGCTTGTCCACGGCTACCTTCCTCGGCTTGAGGCCCTTCTCCTTGCTCAGCCGGATCATGCCATCCACGTACGCCATCTTGCCCCCCTTCGAAGCCCTCATGATTCCCACCCTGACCCACGCCTTTTTCCCAGTATTCCCCTCCAGTATGTTCACTACGACGCCCTTAAGGCGTTCGCCCACCTACGTTTTGCATGAAATATATCGAGGGGGCCGTGGGGTGGAGCGGTGGTGGGGGGATTGTACAGTACTGTAGTACTAGGAAAACGTGGTCGTGGTGGTGGTGGCGGGCGGGGGGGGGGTGCGGAGGGGGGTACTCAGACTCAGGGTAGAGGTGGTGGTGATGGCCAGGAGGGTGGGGGTTAAGTGGATCGAGGCTGGTAGTGGTGGTGATGGTCACGGTCATGGTAGCGCGGGGGGGGGGGTGAACTCATGTCAGACAAACCCGTAGTCTCACGACCGTAGACCCTCGGCTCCCTACAATGCCGGGCGACGGAGCACGTCGGATTTTATTCACGGACCCAGGCAGACATTTGACTTGCTTGCACCTAAGCAGCGCGACGCGAAACGTGGAGGTGTTGGGCGAGTCGCATGAAGGCCGAGCTGCAACCTATGACCACCAACCCATTAAGGACCGCAGCTAGTTCCGTTTTGGGGGACAAACTAGTTGGAATTTGAGTGCTTTTGTCCCCTAAACGGACTGCAGCTCGAAAAGGGATAGTACCAAGAACCGCCTGTGACACGGCGAAGCGCCCTAGGGCGTGTGTGTTTCACGCCTCGGCTGCTACTGCGGCACGGAAAAGCCAAGCTGACATAGATACATACATACACACGTACATACATACATACATACATACATACATACATACATACATACATACATACATACATACATACATACATACATACATACATACATACATACATACATACATACATACGTACATACATACATACATACACACATACATACATACATACATACATACATACATACGTACGTACATACATACATACATACATACATACATACATACATACATACATACATACATACATACATACACACACACATACATACATACATACATACATACATACATACATACATACATACATACATACATACATACATACATACATACATACATACATACATGCATACATACATACATACATACATACATACATACCTGGCGCCGGAACGTACTATATTCGGGGGCCGTCACACGGAAGATAGCAGTATATTCGGTACGTATATACTGCGGTATAACGCGCCTTTCTCGGGAAAAAAGGCCCGACGGAGCTGCATGAATAAAGCCTTCCTGGTTCTTTCTGCGAGGAGGTATTCGAGTATCTCGAACCCCATACTCTTAAAGCGACGCTTGCTGCCGTAGACGTGCACCATTTTTGTCTCTGAGGCTGCCCGCTCGAGGAGCTCTTTTATAGCTAGCTCACGCGCAACCCGACTTCAACCCTTTGGTGTTAAGACTGCAGTTAGTCCCGTGTAGTAGGGGACAAAACTATCAAAAATTTTTGAGTGGTTTGTCTCCAAAAAAAACGGGACTGCAGTTCTTAACCCTTTTAGTACTGCAGTCCCGTTTTGGGGACAAACTACTTGGAATTTGACTAGTTTGTCCCCAAACCGGGACTGCGGTTCTAAAGGGGTCAAAGGGGTTGAGAAAAATCGAAGCGCACCTGGATGAGTGGTCTCACGGTCTAGGTATACAAACATATATATATATATATATATATCTTTTGGGAAAACTAGAATGGAATTGTTCCGACGGTTTTGGGTTAAGGAGCCCGATTTTTCACACAATTTTCAGTCAAAAACGTGCTGCCTCTAGCGTGGCAAGCGTCCAACAACATACCACTCTGATCGTAAATATAAGGGAGCATTTAGAAGTTAATCTGAAGACGAGCATTTAATCAAAATGGTCCCTATCTTTCCAGGACCTTCCTCGGGATTAATCCCGCGGACCGTGGAATCGCGGTGAATCAACCATAACAGATTGACGAATGAGGAGAAAAAACCGTGGTAAAAGCACCATAAACAAGACAAAATCACGGCGAATCGAGTGACGGTATATATATACATATCGCCAAGTAGGAAGCGCGGTATGACGACGGGATTTTTACCGCGGGATTTGGTTTTCGAAATCTTGTGGTAAAAATCCCGTCGTCATACCGCGCTTCCTACTTCGTGAAAAAAAACAACAACACCGCCATTCGATTCGCCGTCTTTTTGCCATTGCATTTCTCCTCATTCGTCAATCTGTTGTGGTTGATTCACCGCGATCCCACGGTCCGCGGGATCAATCCCGAGGAAGATCCTATATATTTCCGCCAAGGCGGTAGGGACTTGAGAGGGATACGTTTCACACGTCGGATAGATCATGATTTATCTGCTATTACTGGGGTAGCATAGCAATCAGGACCCACGATATGCACAGAAAAACTACATATTCTAGTACCTTTAGTGGGTATGCTTAGTCCTGGCTACCATGTTTCCCTAAAATATCTACAAGGTAGTGAGTAGACCATCTGCTTCTTATAAAATAGTGCCTCGCCCGCCTTTTGTGAGAGGTTGTACATAATCTGCACATGCACAGACCCAACTCAGGAAAAATGAAATCATGCAGACGATAGGGGCTCCACCCTGAAACAACATGAGCTATCCGTAGTAGATGAAATAGATGATACAGATCATGACTGGATCTGTGCCTCGAAAGGTCTAGATGATACAAGCGGAAATTGATGATTTTGCCCGAGGCGTGGACATGTCATCCGAAACGCACACCGAAGGATAGCACTGCTGTACGTTTATACGAGTGCTCGCTGTCCTACTGGTGGCATGATGGTGGTGATGGTGGTGGTCGCGATTGTCGCGAGTGGGGTTGGCAGTGGTCGTGGTGGCGGCGTGGTGATGGCCGGTCGTCCGCCCGCCCTCATTGAACAACTGATAAGACGAGCGGTATATATATATATATATATCTGGCATACTTTTTTTGCCAGCTGCACCTGGGTCCCAAAAACGGTTATGACTATGTACCCAAGTACAAAGAACATTTACATACCAATATTCAATCAAAAAGGTGATTATGTTTAGGGACAGAGTGTAACGCAATGCTCTGAAACTGTGTAGTTTCCGTGTGCACGGCGGTCATTACTCTGAAGAAGCCGTAATTTACGTGTGAACGGGTAGTTGCCTGCACGCACGAGGTGTACGGAGGCATAGGCCCATACGCCTGAGAGAATGCCTGCTGGATGACCTTTCTTGATAGTAGTACCTATTACGGGGGACCACATTAAATAGGACCTACGGTACACACAGCAACCTATATATTTCGCTATTTTTACTAACAATATTTGGTCCCATTTACTACGGTCCTCCGTGATAGGGAACCGCAATTCCGACCGTAACCCTGATACCAAACGTTAAGCCGATGCTCGCAGTGAGAGCCGATGATGTCGCGGAGAAGTCGCTGCGAGGAGGTCGCGAAGCGAGGGTCCCTTGTAGCCGTCCTTGCGGCCGACGTAAGCCTAGAGTTTATTTCTCGTATTTAACAAGGAATTGCCAGACCCAAGAGGTTCAATCAAGGTTATTGGAGTAACACAGCAGGTGGGTCAGAAGGACTTTACCCGATCGGGTCGATTCTGGAGGTCCTCGTAGCCAGCTTGAGGGGAGAGGTCAACGCGGTCCATGCTGCGGACCTCTAACAACCCGATATCTACTGTAGTTCGACGGGATCTTTGATGCATGGCTCTGAGAGGTATCCTTCCTTCCTTGCATGCGTGTTCCGAGGTCTACGACCGATACGTCTCTTACCCTGTCCGTCACATTGCCCCCCTCTTTATTCGCCTCATCCATGTTACGTAAGGATGGTTTCGTGGCGTCATCTGGAGGATGATTAATAGCCAAGGAACAGGGTGACGGACGATCTATCGGACCTGAGCACAGCGGCTGTTATCATGCTTGCATCCACTCCTAATAGCTGCTGCTATCGTGTTGAGTAACACACGAGTCTTGACCAACACCGGGACAGCGATGATGCGTACATGACTAAGTTTGCACGCTGACAGCGTATGTATGCTGGAGCTAGTTAGGGGGGTTCCAAAATCTGTTCTCAACGCACTAGTCCGGGCGTCCGCACGTCCTGTGCTCCCCTCGTGGGTGCTGTTCTGGGACACCACAAGGCAGTAGATATTTCGAAATCGGCTAAGTTGGTATCATGTTCATCAACCATGGGCTCCGTTTATTTCGGGCGGAGTCGTGTATTTCCCACTCCCGGTGTGTAAAACTTTTAAACAATGTATGGTTACACGGCGGTGGAGTTGTTTTTTTTACCTCTTTGGAACGTGTGTGTGAGACGTCCTACGATAGATATTTTTCGAAATCGGCCAAGTTGATATCCTGTCATCAACCATGGACTCCGTTTGTTTCGGGCGGAGTCGCGTATTTCCCACTCCCGGTGTGCATAGTTTTTAAACAATGTATGTATGGTTACACGGCGGTGGGAGTTGTTTTTTTTACCTCTTTGGAACGTGTGTGTGTGAGACGTCCTACGATAGAGAGAGGTTCACCCTAAATTTTCTGAGGCTCCTCACTTGACCTTAAGGAGCTCTACACCTTACACCTCACCCCAAAACTGACTTCAGGAAGTATCAAAATTGCATCCCGATGAATAATCTCATGACCCAACAATACAATTACGTCATTTCTCGAAAAGAGATTGGCATCATTCCGACGATTTTGGGTTAAGAAACCCCGTCATTCAGAAAACGTTTTTAGCGGAAATTGGCTACCTCTAACCTCTATCGCAGAACGCATCGATCGTATGCAGCATGGGCATGATGTGTCACGTCTCTTAGCGTCCCGTCCTCGTTGAGTACAACAACTTTTTTTAGCAGTTCCTTGCCCCGGCTATTCCCACGAGAACGCCGGTTAGAGTGCTCTTCAGGTTGTGTCAGACACTGTTTTCGGACGTGGGGAATACCGAGAATGATGTCGGCTGGTAGTCGAGCTTGTCTCCTGCACATCAAGAAAAACGATGTCTCCTGCATCGTTGCGCTAAAACTAGTGTTATGTGCTATTATTGTTACGGGAGACCATTCTAAACAGGACCAAATATTGCTAGTGAAACCATGGCTATATATATTTTTGTGTGTCCACCGTAGGCCCTATTCGCTATGGTCCCCGTGATTTGCTGGACAAACGGCAAGAAAGGGGCTTGGTTGATCGCGTCAACCATTGCCAGCATGTTGTGCATGGTGGAGTGTACGCGTCTTGATACTGGATTTCCTTGAGGTCGGTGCGGCGTCGTTCGGATATTCTTGTATCCGAGTATCTGTTGCAACTGGTGTACCACCTTGTCTTCAAATTCGGGTCCTAGGTGACTATGCAAGCAAGGTCTCCGCTGGGCCGAAGATGCCGGTTATCCGCTCGATAATGTCGTGGGCTGCTGCTGTGTTGGCCGCTTTAGTACGCACCAGAAACACCACCGCGAACCGCGTTTCAGCAGTGGTCCATCATCGAGAGAAGAACGTATTTGCATTCGATCCCCGCGGCTGAGGTTGATACCGGTTTTCGTACTCCTACCAAGTCAACCGATATTCTTTGAAAGGGCCACCCGACAGGCAGGTGGCCTGTCGGGAGCTTTGGTCGACTATGTGCTGTTTTTCGTCGATGACACGCTTGGCATTTATCGCACCAATCTCGCACGTAGCGGCTCACGGTTGGCCTACCAATATTTCTGGCGGATTTTGTCGTAAGTTGGTCGGAAAGCAAGATGTCCTCCTGATAGCACGTGGTCGTGGTAGACGCGCAGAATTACACCCAACGAGAGCTTTCGGCACTACCAATTAATCACCAAATGTACTTCCACCAAAAGCCTATACCCCAAGATCGTATCATACGTGCGTGCTCGTATTGATCAGTATCAATTGGCAACGTGAAGGGCCTACTTGCAACGGTTCGCTTCCGGCAAATAAAGCAAACGCTCGACCAACAAAACCTGCCTCGCTAAAAACAGCGACAAACGCTGAGCACCAACCATAGCAGCAACATAAGCAGTCTGGCTGTGCTGTGTGAGCTTTGTGGAACAAGGTGTGCTGCTCTTGGGGAACAGCTAACCATTTGCCCGGCAGCTACCACGCGACGAGAGCAACGCATGCACATGACAGCAAGCGAACACGCAACATCAATGGATCACGATTTTAAATGATCAAACTGCCGTGAAATGAGCACCTACCTTCAAGTCTTCCAGTCGACGCGTGCCAGCCCCTTCCTCCTGAACAGTGGTATGCCGGTTCTCCTCTAGCTTCGATCTCATGGCCCCTACTACTGCTGTCCGTCTCGGAGTCGGGGCGCGGCAAGCAGGTGGTGGACCTACCAGCCGAGAAGACAAAATAGCACCACCGCCGATACTACTGCTGTGCAAGAACGATCCGGACGGAGACGGGAGGCACGCGTGAAGGCAGACCATATACAATATGACCAACCATCGCGGCGGACGGCTAACGTCAGCCATGGTGCGAGATCGGAGTCCTGGGCGGTCTCTGCCTCTCGTACACGGCAAGCAAAGGTGCTGCTAATGCTGCTATATAGCATGCTGACAGCCCACACGACAAATTCCACCGCATAATTTGCATCCCCTACCTTCCGCATATATAATCCACACAAAATTATTATAAACGCCAGATGTTCGCTGACCAACACGAAATGTAAGAGAGAAAAGGAACATCAACTTACACAGGAGCAGACAGCAGTAGCTGGTGAGGAACATCGAGTAATCGACGGCGGCTGCGGCGGAGGCGGACCTCGCGTCCTTTCTGATCAGTGGCAGTGGCTTCCTCGGGAGCTCTGGGGTCCTGTGGGTGGTGATCCGCAGAAGTTCCGAGCACGAGCCTGAGCCACGTACCACTCTGTCGTTACCTGGTGTAGTATATGGACTTGAGAGTTGGAGTCACTGGTCGCTGATCTGTGTGCTTCTTGAACACTGCGTCTTGCTTGAGCGTCCTCGCCAGGAGTCGAAACTCCTACCTGTACTGCTGCTGAAGCTTTAACAGTCAACGGTTGTTGCTTGTCAGCTGAAGACCGGCCCGCCGAAACTCGAACTCGGGCAGGCAATGATGACCGATGACGGTGCTGCTTCCGAGTCATCGGTAGCTCCAGAGTGTCCTCACGAGCAGCAGCAGCAGCAGCAGCAGGAACAACAGGAACACCTGGAACAGAAGAAACAACAGAAGCAGCAACGACATCAGCAGCAGCAACAACAGCAGCAGCAGCACGAGGATGTATTCCTTGCCTTCTCTGTCCACGGCTTAGCCAGCGACAGCAGCAGCAGCAGCAGCAGCAGCAGTAGCAGGAGGCGAAGTACAGTGGACGGGGCCGGAGGGGGGAGCGGAGGAGGGGCGGGGGCAGGGGGAGGCGGCGGTGGTGCGGCGAGAGAGACGAAGAGAGGCTGGCTTTCCTCTCTCAACACTGCCGTCGTGGGCGACAGGCAGGAGACCGTCACTCTGTGAGTCCCGCCCGAGCGTTGAGCTTGCCCTCTCCCCAGAGACCTATCGATGTTATCGATGTCGTATCCATGAAAAGAAAGAGCACGTACATACCAACCTGTTGCTTTTACATCCCCGTACGTACGTGGAGCATCATGCTGTTTCGCACAGGCCGAGTCAGTGCCGAGCATCGGTACAGCAGCAATACACCGCTGTTGTGTCGCTGTGTCAGTACACTGCTGTTGTCGAGTGTAGATGTGTCAGTATACTGGAAAATTATACGAGTACAGCAGTTTCAGTATATTGGAAAGTATGCTATTACGGGGGACCATAGTAAATAGGACCAAATAGTGTTATTACGGGGGGCTCACCCACTAACAAAAACCGAGGCTATGAGGCCTTCCCGCCGGACTTGGTCCAGTTACGGTCCACCCTACCTACCTACCCGTTGCGGCGTTGGTCCACTGGTAATCTGTTTCACTCCGTTTCTTTTTCATTTCGAGATATTGTCTTCTTGTTTTTATGTTTTGGGTCTGGCTTGTGTTGTTGTCTTCTCTTATCATACACGGTAGGTACGTCGGCATTTGACTCTCTTCACCCATTCATTTGCGATTTTTTTTGTTTCTTTGTTTGTTGTTCTTTTCTCTCTTGTCTCCGGGTCGGTCTTGACGAGGAAAATGAAAAACGAACAACAAAAAGAAAAAAAAACGAACGAAGTAAACGAACAGGCTTTTCGCTTTGTCGTAAACAACAGCAAGGTTGAGTTCTAACGAGAAGAAAAAAGCCAAGAAAAAAAAAAAGGCGAAAAAAAATAAGGAGCCGATCGGCCGAAGGAAGTTGTGCGCGATGCAATTTTTTGAGAATGACTCAACCGCCACAGCAGCACGTGATTCCCGGCGATACGTAGAGCTGCTGGCTGGCGTCCCCGGTGGCTTGGTAATACGGGGGACCACAGTTAACAGGACCTACGGTACACACAAAAACCTAAATATTTACCCATTTTGACTAACAATATTTGCTCCTGTTTACTATCGTTGTTGTTGTTGTTGTTGTTTTTCTTCACATTAAACCGTTCTTTCTACCCGTCGACATCCAGCACAACCAGTGTCCGTGCCGATTCTTCAATCCTACACTAGAGAGTTACAAGTTCTGTGGTCACAAAGCTACGCCACAGAAATACTACGTTGCCACTATTTATGCAATGCAATGCCATGTCGTCATACTGCGTACGACAGGCACGACATACCCATTCCATGACCTAGAGAAACTAAAACGAAACGAAGAGAAAAAAAACAAAAACAAAGGCAACTCGAAAGAGAAAAAGAAACAAGAAAAAAAAAACAAACATATACCTGGTATATGTATACCTGGTATATAGCAACAAACCATCGTACCCCCCCCCCCGCAGGGGATCTGGCAGACACTCGAAAAAAAGAAGGAACTAGAAAAAAAAAGGGAAAAGAAGAAAGCACCACTATTAATAATCGTCAACAGGGTAAGACTAAGAACCAAGGGAAAAATAACAGGCAAACCAAACAAAGCACCAGGCGTGCTCCAGGTAGCGGCAGCAGTTTATGGTACGAGTAGCACAGCCAGGGTCTCCCTGCTGGCCCGCCTGGTACCTTGCTACCCTGTCTGCCACCATCGTCCAGCGTTCGTCAACTATGCCCGGCCCCTCGGCGTCAGACAATACGAACCGTAATACGTAGGTGGTCCGCGTGCCTATTGATAGTATACCCTTCTATTAATAGGAGTGCAGTCTCTTTACATCAGTTTTGGGGACAAATTACTTAGAATTTGACTGATTTGTCCCCAATACGGGACAGCGGTTCTAAAAGGGCTAATATCAATCTCGTGGGTTCGAGTCTCACCGAGTGCATACTCGTAAGCAACTTTTTCTTGGCTTGAAGATTGATTATTAATAGCGGAAAGCGCGAGAGCGTGAGTTGGCAACGTTTGATGAAAATCGACGAGCAGTGGGAATGCTGAACTCTGCGCGATAAAAACGTTAAGGCACTTACCGGGGGGGGGGGGGACAGGGACAACACCTACCTGTGACCACGGGCTTGTCCAGAAGAAAATCGCTGAAGATAAAACCTCCTACGAGGTACGAGTACGAGTTAGGCTGGAATGTGAAAGTGATGAACAAAAAAACAAGAAACAAATTAGCGCTCAACAGCGACGGTGGATAGACACAACTCTGCCCACGCGAGGCACCCTCCACAGCAGGTGGTTCTCGTGGTCCAACCCGCTCCCTAAGGAGTGTTCTAGAACTTGGTGTGTCGGCCGTTGAGGTTCGATAGCAGATGTTTGAATGTCGAAAAACATGCTGCCACAGCCGCCACTTCCTTCCTGATCCCCCGGTTTCTTGCGAGGGCACCTCTTGGTCACGCCCTACCCACCTACAGCAGTATGCTCGCGCCGTTAGCAGACAAGCCGCGTGGCAGCCACATGCTCTACCTCGGCCATCGTGCGCTTGCCAACCGGTCGTAAGAACTTTATCGGAACTTCATCCCAACGCTCCGAGCTCCTCATATGTTCCTCTTCGCCCCTGGGTGAAACCCATATTTCGATTATTTGACACCCATTTCGTAAAAATGAACAGTGAAGTGCTCTGGGACTTGAAAACAACACCCAAATGTGAAAACAGATGGATGTATCGGGATCTGTACTTCTATTTTTTTCAATTTCACCAATGAAATTCACGTGCTCTTCAGTTCTTTCTGCTCTTCTTTTTTTTGTTGTTTCGTTTCCGTAGTTTGTTTTCTTCTCCTCCGTAGCACCCGCCCTCACATTCTGTGACCACAGAATTAGCATCCCTCTGTGATAAGGAATCAGGACGGAGCACTGGATTTCACTGATGTGGTTCGGTAAAAAGGACAGTTTAGTGTGAAGACAACACACACCGGTAAGGGTCAAGGGCCGTTTTTAGCGATACGTATGTTACAATAAAAAACTTTGCCAAATTGGCAAGTTTTTGGGAAGTTTGGATTCGCTAGTTTAGCAAGTTTTTTTTACCAGGCTTTTTTATGGATATCCCCCAAGCCCCCAAGCCCTTCGTTGGGGAGTTTTATGGAAATTTGGACTTGCCATTTCATTGGCAAGTTTTTTAGCAAGATTCGAAAACCCAGATTTCCAAAAACTTGCCAAATTTGCCAATTTTTCACAGCAGTGTCGTTAAAAACGGCCCTAGTTGCAGCTTGTGTCAATTCTTGTCTTCTCGCCACGTCGCATTCGGCGGTACTAGTGTCGGGAATCCGAATCTGAGTTTGTACCCATTCCGGTTTACAGTATTAATTTGATATTTCTGATTCAACCCTGTTAATTCTGCGGTCCCATTTTGTGGACAAACCGCTCAAGTTGTGAGTAGTTTGTCCCCAAAACAGAACTGCAGTCCTAAAAGGCTCGAGAACGGTCAAGAATGGTTTTGGCACACCCCTCTCTTGGCCCTTTCGGTGGTGCGCTCGTTGGACAGAAACCTAAACCCGACTCCATTTCCGATGGTCTTGCCTCCCACAACACGACTGCAGTCCCAACCCTTTAGCACCGCAGTCCCGTTTCGGCGACAAACTACTTAGAATTTGGGTGGTTTGTCCCTAAAACGGGACTTTGGTTCTACATATATATATATATATATTTTCCATCCTCAGGCGGATTGGTAAAAATAAAGCTTAAGCTCACCACACTTCCGCGTTCAAAATTCGTGTCGTGTGTCAAGTTCTCAAAGGGTTGAACCGTAACCCCACACGGTGTACGGCACCGTTGATGTTTCCAGTACTTGATGTCAACTTGGCGTTTACGCTAGAAGAAGGAGACAGGACGTGGACAGTTTCACGAAAACAGAACGCTCGATCAGAGGGTACGAAAGTGGAGAAACTCGCTGTTGTAAGGTAAAAAGAACGCACGGGTTGTGGGGGAGGGGGGACCATCTATGATTAAACAAAAACGGTGCTGGTTAGGGGCTTGATCACACCAGGTTATCATACCGCACGAAGCACGAAGTTCTTATTTGTACGATGCAAAGTCTAGGATGTGAAGTCGGGAGCTGTTGAAGTTGACTATTTTTTGTCGACTTGTTTGTTTTTACGGGCGTACGAGTAGGAGGTAAGCACCTATTTATGCCACAACACCAGAACAACCCCGAGAGCCAGCAGCATGTCGTGTTCCAGCGTGTATCGGAGCTCTCCCGCGACGACACCCGAGCCTCCAAGACAGCGCCAAGGAGAAGGAGGAGGTGGTGGAGGCTCTGCCGGCTGCGGAGGTGGCCAAAACAATCTTCTCCTTTCCTACTTATCAAGCATACCATGCGTTTTGGTGTATGTACCTCACACGTGTGCATGGTGATGCGCGTGGAGTCCGCAATGCTTCGTCCTGCGCCACTTAGCTCTTGGCGATTGCAACTCGCCCGTTTAACCGCGTCCCAAAGCCAAGCGCGGTTTTTCCTGCGCTAACTAAATTAGTGTTGGCACTTGCAAGTCGCCCATTGCGCGACGCCATGATGAGCATCCTGTCTGCTTCACGCTTTGTTCTGTTTTGATTCCTTGAGCGAGGGTAGCGGGCGGCGAATAGCCGCCCGCGAAGCGGAGCGCCTTATAATACACTACCGTCAGGGAAGAGAGGTATTTTTGTATTTTTGAAGGGACGAGATAGTGATGTTGTAAGCAATCTGATCGTTCACCGGGCAAGTCCAGTACACTGCCATAGCGAACATCCAGTTTGCAGATATATACTACTATTACGGGGGACAGGCCATACTGTAGTAAATAGGACCAAATGCTGTTAGTAAAAATTAGGTAAATATGTAGGTTTTTGTGTGTACCGTAGGTCCTATTTACTATGGTCCCACGTAATAGTACTGCTGTGAGCACCCACGAAAGGCTGCCGTGGAAACCGGAGAACATACAATAGTAATCAGGACCAAATATGCTCAGTACGTAAGAGTAGTGGAATATATAGGTGTCTTGGTTATTATGCCCCTCGTGGTGTTAATGGCAGGTGTTGAGGTAGTAGAAGGGCAGGCTGCGGGTAAAAATCTACATCCTTCACGAGGCCATGCACCCCCCTAGCGCACGCGATCGAAGTGTCACTATTAATAGTACCACACGCCGCTCGCAACATGATTTTCGACGAAAGTAATCGATCTGACGGCTAAGGCGTCTTCGTAATTTTGGCTGTTCACGGTACCAACCAGACCGCGGGCCGGTTCAGGAGGGCTTGGAAAAACTCATGGGTCAGGTCGCGTCGGGTCAGGGGGTATTCCAAATTTCACGGGCCGAGTCCGGTCGGGTCGGATCGGGTCGGGTCGGGTTAGGTGACCCATTTGACCCGACCCGCGAGTTTTAACCCGACCCTTGAACAGCTCTTGTAATTTTCGTAAGAACAAGTCACAGCCACATCAGGTGCATCGCCGCCGTCACAGGTCACAGATCACGGCCCGGCGGGAGAAGGGCGTGCCGCGTCGCAACCTTGCCGGAGGTACAGTGCTGGTCAAGTAGCTCACTGATCTCGCCTGCACCCCCCTCCACTCCTCGCCCTCTCCTTTCTTTCTCTCTGTGTGTCTGTGTGTCTGTGTCTGTGTCTATCTGTGTGTCTGTCTGTCTGTTTGTCTGTCTGCCTGTTTGTCTGTTTTGTTTGTCTTGTCTGTCGGTCTGTCTGTCTGTCTGTCTGTCTGTCTGTCTGTCTGTGTGTCTGTCTGTCTGTCGGTATGTCTGTCTGTCTGTCTGTCTGCCTGTTTGTGTGACCGTCTGTCTTGTCTGTCTGTCTGCCTGTCTTCATGTCTCTTCCCGTGGCGCTTGGTGTCTGTGCCTTTTGTTTCTGCCCATGACGCTTTGTGTCTGTGTCTTTCTTTCTGTCTCTTTCTTCGTCTCTCACGTGTTGATTTTTTCTCTCTCTCCCGCCCCTCCTCCCTCCCCCTCCCCTCCCCTCCCCTCCCCCCCCCCCTCCCCTCCTTATCAAAACCGATCGGTCTCCACAACAAACCCTCCCCTGTATAGAATGCTGACTCTTTCCACCAAAGAGGAATCAGACCAAACAGTGGCGCGAACAACGGTGACAGCAGCAGCCGCCGTACTCTCCACCCTGTCGGGGACACCAGGAACCCCTCCCCCCCTCCCTCCCCTCGCCTCCGCCACCCCCACGGGGTCCGCTCGTAAGTCGGCTGGGAATCGGTCCCCCTCATTGGTTAGCTCATCCACCAGACCTACCCTTATCTACCAATCAGAGCAGAGGTCGCTAGGGCAGCAGCAACCCGCTAACTTGGGCAGCGGGAGCATGCGCCCATCATCGTCTTTTGGGTTTCCAGCAAGCATGGGAGGGGAAGAGGGGGAGGGGGGAGGGAGCGGCAGGAAGCACTTGACGTGGAGGGAGGAAGGGATTGTGCACTTTTCGGTCCCCGCGAAGATTGCCGGGAGTTCGGCTGGAGGTGGCCTGGGAGGGGCGGGGTGGGGGGGCGTAGTGGGGGGGGTGGCGGTGGCGGTGGCGGGGTTTGAGGTGGAGCTGTGGCAGGTTGTCAACCGGTCTAAGCGGGTGAGCGGGGGCTAGGTGATGGCGATGTCGGTGGGGGGAAATGGTGGTGGTGGTGGTGGTGGTTGTGGTGACGGTAATGTTGGTAGTTACGGTGTTGGTGGTAGTGGTTCTGTTGCGCTGGTTCTTGTCCTTGGCGTTGATTGGCTTATTGTGTTTCGTGTTTTGCGTGTTGGTTGTTGTTTTTCTCATGATTGGTCTTACTTGTCGTTCGGTGCTGTGTGCTTGCTGCTGGTCTGGTCTGGTCTGGTCTTGCTGCCGCGTTGAAGTCATTAGTTGCGAGTTTCGTTTGCGGTGTCCGTATGCTGTTGTTATTGTTACTGTTGGTATTTGCTGCTCTTACGGCTTGTCGCTGCTCTTGCTGCGTTAACGTAGCTCATGTGTATTTTGGCACCGGTGTCCGTATCCGTATCGGTATCAGCAGTCTTTTCGTTTTCGGTATACCAGATAAGTATCTGTATTCGATTCGGTATTGGTGTCAACGTCGGTATCGGTTTCCGTCAGTATATATCGATGTCATATTCCGTGCCCGATTCAGTCCCGATATCAGTATCAGTATCGGTATCTGTATCCGTACCAGTAGTGTCAGTATCAGTATCGGTATACGTACCAGTGTCGGTATCCGTATCCGTACCTGTATCGGTATCAGTGTGTGATCGATGTCGGTATCGGTATCGGTTTGTGCATCGGTATCGGTACCGGCACCGCTATCGGTATGATAATCCCGTATCCGCCTCGTCGATACCAGTTTGTTTGCGTATCGAGTGTTCGTATCGGTGTCGGTATCGGTGTAGATATCGATATCGGTATGTGTACCTGTATCCGTATCGGTATGTGTACCTGTGTCCGTATCGGTGTTCGGACCGATATCCGTATCTTTACCGATATCGATATTTCTTATCAGTGCTATCTTCTGTACATGTGACGATATCGATATCCGTATCGATGGCATTATTAGTATCGAAATCGGTATCGTATCGGTATCAAACGGGTTGCGCTGTTATTGCCAGTACATCCGATACTGCGGTTGCCCCCTGCCGGCGAGGGAAGAAAGTGCTGAACCCTTTTCGCGATAAAAATGAAAGGGAGGCGCGTACCGTTCGTAGCGGGGAGGAGGGAGAAGAACCCTACTACGTCACCCCGGATCTGAGTAACGCCTCCTGTGGGGAGGGATCAGGCGAAATAAGGACGAAGACCATACATTGGGATGGAAATATAAAACATGTAAAACAATAGAACACACTCGTAATACGAGGTAAGACTTTGATGCGGCGCAACCCCAAGAAAGTGACTCGACCGTGACCAACCGGAGAGAGAGAGTGAGAGAGAGAGAGAGAGAGAGAGAGAGAGAGAGAGAGAGAGAGAGAGAGAGAGAGAGAGAGAGGGTGACGCCACCACCCAACCTCAGTAGGAAAATCTGACATTTTTTTTCTCCTCCCATGTGTTTTGTTTTGTTTTTTTTTTTTTTTCTCTTTCCGATTAATTTTCGCCGCTTTAAAAAAAAAAAACTATTCGTGAGGCAACGCAACCGGTCTAGAGGACGAACTGGCTATTTCCTCGACGGACACAACCTTCGGTGTACTACTTACTGTGTACTGCTAGCAGACCTACTGTGTACTGCCGTAGGCTACAGTAGACCTACTGTGCACAGCAGTAGACTACTGTACAGCAGTAGAATACGTGTTGTGTACTACTAATACCGTGGACTACGATTTTTTTTACTGCTGTAGATTACAGTAGACTAAGTACTGTTTACTGCGGTAGACTGCAGTACCAGTAGACTACTACTACTTCTACTACTACTACTACTACTACTACTACTACTACTACTACTACTACCGTGTGCTGCTGTAGGCTACTACTGCTGTGTGCTGCTGTTTGTAGATTACAATAAACTATCACCAGTGACTTTTTTTTTTGTCACGCTGGCTCTTGCCCTGTGCAGATATCTTTTTCCTGTACACGCTTTTTTTGTTGATGTCGCCTGGGATCGACGATTTTTCGTCCAATCTGCACGTCTGCAGTGGTTGGTTTTATTGGCGTGGCTCGACCATGAAGTATAAGGTGTCACTACCTTCCTTGTTTTTCGACGCGATCGAGAAAACAAGAACTCTCTCTAAAACAACTCCGCGACGGGGACGATTGCGTTTTTGGGTTTCGATTTTTTGTGCATTCGATTTTTTTTTTTCTTCCTTTGGTGTCCCCACTTTGGAGTACTTGCGAACTGCCTGTTTGGCGACGATCGGGGTGGCATTTCCACTGACCGGTTGTGTTTTGTCTCTCGCCTCCCTCGCCCCCTCACCTCCCCCCCCCACTTTCCCCATTCCCTTTCCTCCCCCGTTTTCCGATGCTGTGTGTCCTTTCCTCCCCTCCCTCCTTCCTCCCCTCCCTCCCCCCCTCCCTCCCTCCCTCCCTCCCTCCCTCCCTCCTTCCTCCCCCTCCCTCCCTCCCTCCCTCCCTCCCTCCCTCCCTCCCTCCCCCTCCCTCCCTCCCATCCCTCCCTCCCTCCCTCCCTCCCTTCCTCCCCTCACTACCGATGCCACGCTGCTGCTGTGGCATTCCGATTGTCCCCTCCCTCAACCATTTTTATATGTGTAATGTATATCTGTACAACTGGTGCGCATCTACATAGGTTCTGCTGGGATCACTACTTCTGACACCGGGAGAGATAGCGGCCATCCCCCCCTCTCCTTCGTCGGGGAAGGTGGGCCGCGGGGTCGGGTTTGTAGCCAAAAGGAACCTCAAGACTTATGCTCCTTCTGAGGACAGATCAACACCAGAATTGGATAACTGTTCTACGTTGACATATTTTGTTTTTTCAAGGCCCCATCAACGTATATATCGCTTGCAGGATATTTGCGAATGATTCGGTTGGATCAAAATTCGGTTCGGTTCGGTTCGGTTTTCCGTCGTCTGTTTCTTACATAGTAGCAATCTCAACCCCAACGAAAAATCAAGAGTAGCCCGAAGGCTATTATGGGAAAAGGTCACCAAAAGTGACGTTTTTTTTAACCTACGTACTGCAGTTACTTCTGAGTTTGGGTTGACTAAGTGGCTTGGCTGGCATAGGGAGAAAATTCGGACTGGCTAGGGCTCTTCGGATCCACCTCACGTTTGGTGGTTTCAAGCATTTTTATTATATCCGAACCGAAGAGGATAATCGCAAACACCGCCGGTACCTAGTGGTATAACTGTTTCGTACGTGGATTTTTTTTTTTCTTCGTTTTTTCCAAGGCCAGTTCCGGTCTGGACGGAAATGGAAGGACCAGTGGGGTATACTTTCGGAGCCCACGTGGTCCTTAAAGTTCTTAAGGTCCTTAGGTTTCTGCTCAAAGTGCCATGTCTTAACGCTGTTATATACTCGAAAAAAAAAATGAAGACACGCTTCAGCAGCGAGCTCGTTTTTTTTCTTCTTACTTCGAAATTCGTTTTCAGAAGCTCTACAGCAGTATGTGATCCTTCGATCTAAATGTGCTGCGAACTCGTACGAGGACGGGGTGTGTAGTTCTGTATCATCAGCGGTCTACAAAACCTGACGGTGTTCGTGCGAAACGAACTCGCTCCGCACGTATATACGTACGTACCTATTAATACTAGTACTACTGGGGTCCATAGTTAATAGGACCTATGGTACACATAAAAACCTGTATATTTACCTATTTTTGCTAACAATATTTGGTCCTAGGTATTTAGTATGGTCCCCCGTAGTAATACTAATAGTAATATGCCACGATTACCGCGGGCTAGCGCTGCTGTAGTTACGGTATACTCCTCCATTTTTTTTTCCCTGGGTATTTTTTTGTTACCATGTGTTTCTTCCTCACTGATATATATAGATACCTGGTAATATATTTTGCCTGTACCCTCGTAAAAAAAGCTACGCCTGGTGCCGGTATACCCGCTTTGGACGGGGGAATATTAGGACACTTTGAAGTCTAATGTGAAATTATAACGATACTCGTACTTATATTTCCGACGAGAGTGGTCTATCTTTCGCTTTTTTTTCCAACGTGTTTCATGTGACACCTGGTGCAACCACCACCACCAGCAGCAGCAGCAGCAGCAGCAGCAGCAATGCGGCGCGTACGGTCGGTTCCAGTCGGAGCGCTACCCGTCGGCGTTCCTGGCTGTAAGGAGGCTTTCTTCTTCCCTGCCGAGCCCGTTGTCGCTGTCCCCGCTCGGAGCAGCCAACCCTCTCGTCGGACCCTTCAATCCGATGATCGCCTACTTCACCACCCTCAGGTGCGCACTATCAATGGTGTATACCTGGTACAGCAGTAGTGGTTCAAACGGGAACAACTTTGGCCGTGAATATAACAATCGTTTCGAATTTACTATGAAGACACAGGGTTCCTTATATTTTCGACTAGCGTGGTACCAGGTACCAGGTATGTACTAAGGTATTCCGTTATTTTGGTAATATTTTACCGACTAAAGGCATCGGTTTTCAATATCGGTAGTCGGCATCCGGCTTTGGTTTTTTAGTTTGGCTTCGGTTTCGGTGTTCGGGTTTTGGTTTCGGATTCGGTTTTCGTATTCGGTTTTCACGTTGTATTCGGTTTCCGAATTCGGTTTTCGGATTGGATTGCCGCAGCCGCTGTTGCACCCCCTCGGAGCGGCCGATCCTCTCGAAGGACCTTTCAGCCCCCATGATCGCCCACCGTTCTTCACCCTCAGGCACTCGCCGCGGCCACTCTCTGTGTACTACAATAAGTGCCTTGTACTAATCTATATCCAGCAATATAAGGACGTTTTGTATATTAATATTAAATAAAAACGGACCTTGTTTGCTGGGACAGAGCGGTAAATATACTGTAGTGTACATTATATTCGCAATAATATTCGGTATTTTCCAGGGCTTTTCGCGGGTCAGGTCAAACCTCACGGGTCTGGTCGGGTCGGCTCTGACCCGACCGGACCCGCGAAATTTTTGAGGTGTGTTGACTTGATCCCACCCGACCCGCGAGATTTCGAAAGCTTCTTGAGCCAACCCGACCCGACCCGCGAGATTTAAAAAAGTTCTGACCCGACCCGTGAGATTTTAAAATCTCCTGACCCGACCTGACCCGACCCGCGAGATTTTAAAACCTCATGACCCGACCTGACCCGACCCGCCACCTTCCGATTGACCCGTTAGACACGGGTTTCATGCGGGTCGGGTGACCTTGACTCCCGAGACCATTTATCTTGACCCGCAGGTTCGACCCGCGGATCCGGCCTGTGGGTCGACACTATACAAACAATTAAATATTCATTTTTGTGCCCCGCGGTGATATATATGGCCTGGCTGTAGTGGGTGTAGATGGGTGCGGGCATACATATATGGATTTGGCGGTGTTTGGATGTTTGAATATGACACCAAAGGACTATTGTCAGGTGTTGGTACGCGACAAGATTTTGGGGTAAGAGAGCGGGAAGTGTTTCAAGTGTCGGATCCGCGAGCTGGATGCGCGGGTCCGACCCGCGGATCAGCAGAAAACAACTCGCGGGTCATGCTGGCCCGACCCGCGAGTGACCCGTTTCTCGCGGGTCATGACCCGACCCGACCCGTGAGCTTTTCATCACCTCTTGACCCGACATGACCCGACCCGCGAGATTTGAAAACCTTTTGACCCAACCCGACCCGACCCGCGACATTTTGAACACCCTGTGACCCGACCCGCGGGTCGGGTCATGACCCGCGAAAAGCCCTGGTATTTTCAGTATTTCGACTAATTTTTTTATTTTCAGTTTCTTCAGTTTTCGGATGTGTTTTCGAATCGTTTGTTACTTCGTTTTCGGTTTGGTTTTCGGTCCCGGTTTTTGGGTTCGGTTTTGGTATTATTCGGTTTTCGCAATATATTTTTGGATTTGGTTGCCGCGGCCGCTGTGGTCCCCCCTCGGAGTGGCCAATTCTCTCGTGAGACTCTTCTACCCCCGTGACGGCCCACTTCACCAATCCACCCCCAGGTTCTTGTGGTCTAGGTAAGTAGTGCATTACAATGCTATTTTTCTTTAGTGGTGATATTTTGACGATTTTACGAAATCGGTTTTCGGATTCTGTACGCCGTATGCGGTCGGTTTTCGTACTCGTTTTTGGCATCGTTTTTTTGGGTTCGGAATCCATTTTTTTTTTCCGGTGTACCAGGTATGCTTTTTCGGATTCGGCTTCCGTACTTGTATTATGTTTTCCGTTTGTTGTTGGGACTCTTGGTTGACGCGAAGATTGTCGCTGTCCCTGCTCGGAACGGCCAATTCTGTCGCCGATTTTTCAAACCCACCACCGCCTATACCCTGGAAATATATTTTGGTATCTGGCAGTTACAATACTGTACCCTTTTCGCTTTTTTTCCGAATTTACTTTTGATGGAATCGTTCGGGTTCGGTACTCGTACGAGCAGTCGGGTTCGAGTTTTTGTTGATTCGGTTTTCAGGTTCGGTTTACGGCTAAACTATGACCGTTGAACTGGCGGTGAGTTTCAACAACCTACTTCTAGGACAACAACATAAAGTACGACCTCTCCCCTCCCCAGCATCCCTTGCCCCCCCCGAGTCCGCCTCACAAACGGTTCTTAGTACTGACAAGATGCAGCTCACCCGTCGTGCGACTCGCGGAACGCCTCGCTGCCCGTCGCGCCTGGTGCAAGCGATGCCTGCCTGGTCGGTGCAAACCCGACACGCCCCGTCCCAGCATTGTAGGGATGCGAGAGTCTATGGTCATAAATATATGATCACGGCTACGCATGACAATGAGTACCCACCCCACCCCTCTCTACCCCCCCCATCCCAAAGGATGCCGGACGTAGCCGTCCCGACATCTACATGGGTCTGTCTCGAAAGGGATGCGTGATCAATGATTAAAATACCAAGGTAGGCAACACACGCGTACGCCTCCTCGCTCCGTCTCGAAAGGGATGCGGGTAAATGGTCTACTGTCTGAGGCAAGCAACAAATGAGTACTCCCCCCCCCCCTCGCCGTCCTAGGAGATAGATGGTGGCCACAGGCGGACAAACAAGACGGGGATAAGCTTATCATTTTTTTTTTTTATGTAGTATATGGAAACAACGTAATGAGCGCCCAATTGTTGGAGGTGTCCTCTCTACTAGGAGCATAGGAACGGTGCTGCTCCGTCTCGAAAGGGAGGCGTAGTCAATGGTCAAATGACTAAGGCAGGCAAAAAATGAGTACCCTCTCCCCCCCCCCCCCCCCCCCCCCCCCCCCCCCCCCCCCCCCGGCCCCTTGAAACGACGCCTCATTTTCTGTTGGAAAAGGCGGCGAACATACGCGGCCGACGGTGCGGTCGGCGCCTCGAGCGGTAATATAGGCTGCCTGGAGATCGGAAAGAGTGCTGCTTCCAGCGAAGGCGGTGGGGACTCGGGGGGTCGGGGGGTGGGTGGGCTGGATGACAGGGATGGTGTGATCTCGGCGGTGAACGCGTGGGAGCTGGTGGTGTGCCAGGAGCTGGCGGTGGAAAGCAAGTTCACGTTTCAGGTGAAGTTGAGAGTGCTGGTGTTTTGACGGGGTAGGGGGGGGTAGGGGTGTACTTACGTCACGCACAGCCGTAGTCGTATGACCATATACCCACGCCTTCCTATAATGCCTGGATGGACCACGTTGGGTTTCCACCGACCAGGCAGGCAGGGGGGTAGCGGGTTGGTGTTGGCGGCGATGGTGGTGGTGGTGGTGGTAGTGGTGGTGGCGGTGGCGATGGGACCGGAGGAGGGGTGGTGTTGATGGTGATGTCGTTGTTTCTGCTGCTGCTGTCGCTGCTGCTGCTGTTGTTGCGGCTGCTGTTGCTCTTCCCATCGTGGGTTCGTTTTGTTGATGTTGATGGTGATGGTGATGTTGATGGTGATTGCGATGCTTTTGGTAGTGAACTGAGGAACGCTCGGAACCGCTCTACGCCGTTGCGACATACGAGAGAGGGAGAGGGAGAGAGAGAGAGAAGAGAGAGAGAGAGAGAAGAGAGAGAGAGAGACGCCACCACCCAACCTGAACGTAGACACAACGAGAGAGGTGTCCTGACACAAGAAAGAGGGCCTGGTCGGTGAAAACCTGACGCGCTCCGTCCCGGCATTGTAGGGATGCGAGGGTCTATGGTCATACGATTACGGCCATGCATGATAATTAGTCCCCCCCCCCCCCCCCCCCCCCCCCCCCCCCCCCCTTGGTGTAAGCAAACAGTGTCTGCCTGGTCGGTTAAAATCCGATGTGCTCCGTCCCGGCGTTGTAGGGGCGCGAGTGTCTATGGTCATACGATTACGGCTATGCATGACAGAAGTACCCCCCCCCCCCCCCCCCCCCCCCCCCCTCCCTCCGCCTTGAACAAAAAAGCCTTCCTTCATCGCGTCCTCTATCCCCCTCTTCCGCACCTTACCCTCAATTTTGTCGTCCCCTACCCCCCCCCCCCCTCCTCCCTCCCCTCCCCCGCCCCCCCGCTCTCGCCTGCCTACATATGAACACCGTGTCCGCTAAAACCAGGTTCCGATACAGTTCCTCTTTCCGGTGAACAAGGCTCTCAAAAGGGCCACCGTTGCTTGGCGGGCGCGCGCAAAGGCCGAGCGTATCCGTCAAGGGGTGTTCACATCCGACGAGGAGGCGTTTTCCCATGGGATGGTCTTGGTGCGCGTCAGCGTTCCGAGGGCCAGGGGACTGGATGTGATCGCAGCGGCGGCGGTGGCGGCGGGGGCAGGGGGGGGGGGAGGGGCTGGTGTCGGGGGGTCGCCGCCGCCGAGCGGGGAGGAGCAGCAGGCGAGTTTGGGTGGTGTTGGTTTTTGTCGGCGGTGATGGCGGTGGTGGTGGTGGTGGTGATATTGTCTGTGTTGGTGGTGTGTTGTTATTGTTGGTGGTAAGTGGTGATGGTGGTGGTGGTGGTGGTGGTGGTGGTGGTGGTAGAGTTGTTGGGTTATTGTCCTCTTTATGTTTTGTTTCCGCGCGGTCGCTCAAGAGTATACGATAAACCTAACGGGGAGACGAATTTTTTCGCAGCCTATAGTGATTTCCAAACAAAATCGGCGCGAAGCATGATTTTATTTTATAGCAATCAAGAAGCAAGCTTTCCCTCCGATTCGCAGGCTACTCTCATACCACTATGCCCCTGTTTACGGGGGACCGTAGTAAGTAGGACCTACGGTACCCACAAAAAACTATATATTTACCTTTTTTTACTAACAATATTTGGTCCTATTTACTATGATGGACCCCCGTAAGAGATAGAAGTACCATTTTATATTAATATCAAGTAAAAGCGTGCCGTCTATTTCCGGACGGGGTGGTACGCACGATACACACTATGTGCTTTATGTATCATAGTCCTCAGCGTATGCCGACAGCTGGCTGCCGTTTCGCTGATGTGTTTGTTGACCCGTTGACAATTGCTTCTCTACAGTAGAGTCGGGGCTGGTCGTTGATGTTTCGAAGCAGCTGCAACCGACGAAAGCTATCCTTTGAAAGACAGACCACATCATTTTCGCACTTAAAAACTTACGTTTGTATAATAGCTCTACGTATTCAACAGTATCCCCGTACTCCGGGTTAGATCTCTACCCCCCCCCCCCCCCCCCCCCCCCCCCCCCCCCCCCCCCCCCGCCCCGTCAACACAGGGGGGTTAATCGTATCACGTAGTGTGTGTATGGTCAGGCACCCACGAGGCAGCTACGTAGTGTACCCGTTGCTGTCTCTGGAAGAGGCCACGCCGGAAAACCAGTGAAGGCATTCATCGTTGTCGTCCACAAGAGGTATGCAAGGAAGTACGCACAAAGGTGCCGAAGTCCGCCTCACAAGCCAGCGCTTCTTAGTGTGAATAGATGGCACCTCACCCTTCATGCGACTCGCCGGACACCCGGACACCCTCACGCCGCTGCTTCGCGCCCGGCGCAAGCTATCAACGTCTGCCTTGTTGGACGAGAACCCCGACGTTGCTTCATCCCCGACATTGTCGGGGTGCGAGGATGTATGTGTGTATGGGCACACTTGTACGACTATTATACGGCCATGCATGACATGAGTACCCCCCCCCCCCCCCCCCCCCCCCATGAGTACCCGCCCCCCTACCGCACTGTAGAGGGACGGGTTTATTCCCTTCATTGGCATGACTATCTCCGCTGCCGCACAGTAGTGGCATGACAGGAGTGCACTTCCCCCCTCTCCTGCCCGAACAGTTCCCGCCGGCCCCACGCCGCATCTCGAGCCCCCCACTTGCCACAATTTGCAACACTGGAAGGGGATGAGAAGGTAGCAAAACATCTTTTTATTTCAACGTGCAGCAGAACAAAACGTGTTTCTTGAGAACTCAAATGTTGGAGGTGAAGTCTCTACTAGGAGTACGCGGAACGGTGCTCCTGCTCCGACTCGAAAGGGATGCGTCGCCAACGGCCAAATGACGAAGGCAAGCAACGAGTAAGTACGCTCCCCCCCCCCCCCCCCCCCCCCCCCTCCTCCCCCTAACGTCTACTACTCGTGTAGGCGAATGATCTGCTCGCGTTTGCTCCTGAGGGCGGGACGGGGGCAGGGGCAGGGGCGGGGGCGGGGGTGGGGGCGCCTACGAACGCCGCTTACACGACTGCTGCGACCTCGTCCTCATCATCATCGCCTCCAGACCTCCACCACTCGTGGGCCGGCGGCGCAGCAGCTGCTAGACAGGGGGGCGGACCCGGGCTCGATGGGGAGGCGAGGATGCAGGGGGGGGGTGGGGACGGGGGGGGTGGAGGGGGAGGAGCGGGGGGGGGGGGGGGGGGGGGGGGGAAGGGGTTTTCGATGAAAAAGCTCGGCGGTCGAATGAGAGGGATGGGGGTGAAGGCGGTCGCGATGGCTAGGATTGCTTCGCAGGCTAGCCCGGCCGCGCACATCAGGCTCGGGGCTCCCTCCGTACGGGAAAAAAATGCTCCGACAGGTGAGGGAAAGGTAGTGGCGCAGCACTCTTGAAGGTGCTGGGGTGTACTGGTGCCAGCGTTGGAGATACTGGCAGTATACTGGAGTTACTTCCTGTGCCAGTACCAGTGCATCGCTGGCTTCGCACTCTGAGGAACTGGAGTGTACTACAGTAGTACTACAGTAGTAACAGTGCTGGAACTACTGGCAGTATACTGGGCAGTGTGCTATTAATGGCACTACTATTACGGGGGTCCATAGTTAACAAGACCTATGGTGTACATAAAACCTTTATATTTGCCTATTTTTACTAACAAAATTTGGTCCCGTTAACTATGGACCCCCCGTAATACCTGCTGCGCCTTGTACCGGTACACCCCAGACCTCGTACTCTGAGGAACTGGGGTTCACTGGTACTACCACTGGCACCCGAAGCACTGGCGGTGCCGCAGTGTATTACTTGAGACCAGCAGCGTTTTGCCAGTAGTTCCGATGCTAGCACCAGCACACCCCAGTTCCTCCGAGTACGAGGCCTGGGGTGTGCTGCTCACATTGGCGCTGCATCCACTGCTAGTCTTCGGCCAGTATACTATATACTGGCAATACACTGGCCAATACACTGGCCAATATAGTTGTGACAATGCTGCCGTGACGACCTCTGCAACTGGTATTTTGTCGAACCCTTGTAATGATACAGTAGTACGTTTATACCGCTGCCATCGTGATTTCAAGTCTACTGTAGTTCGACGCGGTTCGTCTCCTAAAAACGTTAAGCGGTTACATAAACAAACAAAGCACGCCTCCATAAAATACACAAAACGTATGTACACACATGCACATATTTTATGGAGTATACCGGTGAAGAGTAGGGCGCTGAGTTCGGTGGAGTTCACGGCTACTTATCGGATAGCTGTCGTGACGAAGTGTGCCGATGTCCTGTTTTTTTTAAAAACTGTTTTTTTTTCATCATCCGTCGGACACATAGTCTAAATATCATGTAAAGATCATTTACTTGCAGATCATGTACCGATCATCTGTACGATCTAGCTGATGCTCTACTGTTTCGGGGGTGGGGAGCTGCACGGTCTGCATGATTCCGAACATATTTTCTGGGTCGGACCTGTACCGTTCAGATCCCGCACAACTCCTCATAACGGCCGGCGAGGAACTAGGTGATCTGTAGACGAGCTGCTGTAAATAGATAGAAGAGATAGATAGATCATGACGTGTCCGACGTGTGGAAGTACACTGGTGGCCGGACAACGGCAAGCACGATCCACCCGAGCCACGAACGCTCCGGCCAGACACAAGGACGCAGAACTCTCGCAAAAAAATCGCCCGCGACTAAATGCGACAGCCTAGCCAATTGAACAACTAGTCGGTTACTTCATCACACACTTTTTCAGCCAAATCACAGCCCTAACAAAGAGGCTATGCATGCTGTAGCATAAATATACGTTTCTTAACCTGGTACAAGTTAAACCATTTTAATGTGCACCCAACCCACCACCACCCTCCCGCCCCTCTGCCCCCGATCCCCCCCTCCCCTACCCATCCAATACGAAACCAATTGACAGGCCAACTTCTTCGTGAAGTTGGTGTACGAGCCGCGCCGGAGTTCCCCTCAGGGAGGCGATGTGGGCGGGGAAAACTTATTCGCTTCCCCCCCCTTGGTGTCGGAGAGGGTGGTGGGCGTAACGAACACGGAATACAGCAGCGTGGAACCCGTTTGGGGTACGAATGGCAATCGTGGGGCGTGCCCTTATAATCAGCCGAGGCTGCAGCACCAGGTGATGGCGGTGCCGGTAGCGGTGGCGGCAGTGGCGGTGGTGGGAAGAGGTGGTGGTGGTGGTAGGAAGAGATGGGGAGGTGGGGGGTGGGGGGGGTAGGTCGGGGGGGGGGAGGAGGGGGGGGGGAGGGGGTGTACTCATCATCATGCATGGCCGTAGTCGTATGACCACATATAGACCCTCGCATCCCTACAATGCCGGGACGGAGCATGTCGGGTTTTCACCGACCAGGCAGACATTGCTTGCACCAAGCGGGGGGGGGGGGGGGGGGTGTACTCATTATCTTGCATGGCCGTAGTCTTATGACCATAGACCCTAGGTAGGTGCGGGGGGGGGGGGGGGGGTGTACTCATTATCATGCATGGCCGTAGTCGTATGGCCATAGACCCTCGCATCCCTACAATGCCGGGACGGAGCGCGTCGGGTTTTCACCGACCAGGCAGATGTTGCTTGCACCAAGCGCGAAGCGAAACGTGAGGTGTTTCGAGCGTGTCGCATGAAGGGTGAGCTGCATCGTACTAAGAACCGCTTGTGAGGCGGATTTTCTTGCATATGTATGACAGCGTCAATGAATTGATTTAATTTCTGGTGTGGCCACTTCCAGAGACAGCAATGGGTTTACTATGTAACTGCCTCGTGGGTGCCTCGCCATGTACACACTACGTGATACGATCATCCCCCTTGTGCGGAGGGAAGGTTCTCCCCGCACCAAAATGATCTAACTTGACCGCCAGCCGTAGTAACCGCCAAAAAAAAAAAAAAAACAAAACGGTACCCTGGCTGTCCAGCTCACGCAGTGAGAGGCGTGTTTTACAGCGTCGTCGCCAACCGACACCAACCCAACCTATATATATATATACCAGGTACATAATATAGGAGGGGGGGGGTGTACTCGTTATCATGCATGCCCGTAGTCGTATTCTTATGGGGGGGGAGGGGGGGGGGGGGGATGCGAAGTCGCGGCTGTGTTGGTGGCAGTAAGGAGTTGGCGTGGTCTTGGAATTGTCTAGTTTTGGCGTTGGTGGTAGACCTCTTAAGACAGGTGCCCGCACACCCAAAGGTCTTGGCGACGGTGGCGCCGATGCTGCCAAACCCTGACCCTCATGTATATATATATATTGTCTGAATCACACCTTGATCCCCGTTAGCTATTACAGGCCATCCCGGTACAAGTTATACCCTGGGTTGATCTGACTGGCCTACCTCATTCCATACGTACAAAGCCCGTACTCTCTCCTGCCTTGATAGTATTTTCGCATCCCCTGGCGCTCTTTGTTCTTTCCCCCTCGTGCGACTACGGCCATGCATGACATCGAGTACACCCCCGCCCCCTCCCCCTCTCTCCGCTGCTACCACCGCCGCCGCCCGACATCGCAGGTGTCGGGGGCGACTCGGCTGGACGCCGTGAGCGACATAGTCGGCACCTCAGGTGAGCACGGGTTTCGTACAGACAGCTGCGGCGGGCGAGTGGGTATACAATACAAGCGGCGTTTCGGGTTTCGTTTTTTTTTTTTTTGTTTCTTGTGGCTTCTGCGATTTTACTGAGGCCGTTCTTTTCCCAAGATGGCCAAAAAAAGCCTCCTTCATGCCGAGGTGCGTACAGGCTTCCATTATTTTTTATGTCTGTCTTGTCTGTCTGCGGTGTATTGCTTGTCTGTAGCGTTCGTGTTTCGGCGTAAATCGCTGATTGCGAGAGCTGCACGGGGCCGGTTTCCATAAGCTCGGGGACCTTCAGGCGTGGGCGAGAGTCTGGGCTATAACGCGTGAGGCTTGTTTCATCGCGCTACATCTCGAGTTGGCCGTGGTTTGTCCCGAGGTCCCGTGTTTTTTTTTGTGGTGTCGTTCGAAGGCGTCGAGAATTCGTCTGTTAGCTTTTTTCTTTTGAAGATGGAACGCGCACGGCCTGCTGCAAGTATGGAGCCGCCTTGCCTCATTTACCTCTCTGCTGTAATAGTGGCGATGATGGATGGATGGAAACCGGTGAGCAGGGGTTTGTAGAGACTATTTGATGGGCGTGTGGGTATGCACGGGTTTCGGGTCCGTGATGGTGGATGGATGGATGGGCGTGTGAGTATGCACGGGTTTCGGGTCCGTGATGGTGGATGGATGGATGGGTTCCCTTGCTCCGACACGTGTGGACATCGTGTATCCATGAATCCATCCATGAATCCATCCATCCGTTCATCCTTCTACCCATCCATCCATCCATCTATCCATCCGTCCATCCACCCATCTATGCATCCATCCATCCATCCATCCATCCATCCATGCATCTATCCATCCATATGTGCATGCGTCCATTCATCCATCCATCCATGCATCTATCCATCCATATGTGCATCCATCCATTCATCCATTCATTCATCCATGTACCCATCCATCCACCCAGGTACTCATCCATCCATCTATCCATCCATCCATCCATCCATCCATCCATCCATCCATCCATCCATCCATCCATCCATCCATCCATGCATCCATCCATCCATCCATCCATTCATCCTTGTACCCATCCGTCCCTCCATCAATCCATCCACCCATCCGTGCATCCATGCATCCATCCACCCATCCGCCCATCCATCCACCCATCTGTCCATCCAAACATGTAAACATCCATCTGTCCATCCAAACATGTAAACATCCATCCATCTATCTCTCCTCCCTCCTTCCCTTCTCCCGCCCCCCCACGCGCTCCCGTCTCGACCAACCCCGAAACCTTGCACACACAACGACCAGACGGTAGCGGCGGCGGGGGTGGTGGTGCAGACTCTGGCGGCATGTTTTCAGCGGGGACCCAAGGGGAAGGGTCCCCCCCTTCTGCCCCCGGGTTGACGTTCAGTTTCTACGTGGCGGCGAAAGATGTGGAGGCAGTAGGGGCAGGGGAGGAGGGCGGGCGTCTTCAGCTTCACCTCTGCCAGGTGGGTGTCATTCCGCCGTCTGGGTGTGTGCTGGTGTTTTTTGGTTCGAGGCGACTGGGTGTGTGCTGCTGATGTTATGTATGAACCCTCTTTGCGCTCCACCCCCCCCCCCCCCCCCCCCCCCCCCCCCCCGATCCCCTCCCCCCTTCTTCGTCTCGAAAGGGATGCGTAGTCAATGAGCAAATGACTAAGGCGAGCAACAAATGAGTATATCCCCCCCCCCTATCTATGGCCATACGGCTGCGGCCATGCTTGACATTGAGTGCACCCCCTACCCCCCTCTCAACCACGCCCCTTTCTCCCCTCCAACCCCCCCCCCCCCCCCCCCCCCCCCCCCCCCCCCCCCCTCTTCCAACCTCACAGAACATGTTCTCCCTGAAGGCCGGTATCGTGGACTCGCCTGTCGGGGTCGTCACCGTCCCCCTCTCCTCCGCGATCAAAGCCACCGCCACCGGCAACCCTGCCAACTCCCATTGCTTCGGCGGAAAAAAACGTCTTCCCCTCCACCTTCTCCTCCCCCTCTTGCTCCTCCTCCGCCTCTTCTCCATCGACGTCGCCATCCTCTTCGTTGCCACCACCAACATCATTGTCGTCGTCGCCGTCGTCCTCGAGGCCGCCGCCACCACCACCACCACCACCACCACCGCCACCATCAACGTCTTTTTCCCCGAAGGGCCTCGGACCAGCCTGGCGGGATATCGAGAGCTACCACGATTCCACGGGAGCGACGTTTGAGGCCGGAGGTCCCCAGCTACTCGTCGGCGTTAGCGTGCAGGTGGGGTCTGGGAGTTGGGTTGGGTTGGAGGGAGGGGCTGCACTGGGTATTAGGCAAGGTCGTGGTCGTATGACTGTAGACTCTCGGATCCCTGCGATGCCGGGACGGAGCACGTCGGGTTTTCTCACTGACCTGACAGTGAGTGATTGCTTGCACTAGGCGCGAAGCAAGCACCGTGAGGTGTCCGGCGAATCGCATGAAGGGTGAGCTTCATCGTACCAAGAACGACTTGCGAGGCGGACTTAGGGCGGGGGGGGGGGGGGGGGGGGGGGGGGGGGGGGTATGGGGCGTTCTCATCTGCAGCTTGCCTTGGTCATTTGACAAATGACCAGGCGTCCCTTCCTGACAAATGTAAAGCGAACCTGACAGTATGTACAGATTTACGAGGGAAGGTTTTTAACCGGGGGGTAGGGGTGGAGGTGGGGACGGGGTGGAGAGGGGGTGGGGGTGGCGGAGGGCTGTGGGGGGGGGTTAGGGTTGGGTGTTGGGGTGGGGCCACCACATTCGTTAATTTTTGAAGGCCTCCAAAGTAGCGCTCGACCGTTTCTTTTTTTTTGTTTTGCGTGTGTACTATTTTTCCCCCAACACTTGGTTTCCCCGAAAGAAGATTGCACTCATATATATAAAACGCTTTTGCAACTCTCTCTGCAATTATAGTGCCTCTTTGATTCCAACTAGTTTCCCCCCAAAAAACGTCGGGAGGTTGTTTTTGCAGAAATACGTTTTTGCTTTTCCCCGGGTTTCCACAAACGTGGATTTTCATCTATATGCCCGTTTCGTACTGTAAATAGTACCATAGTGAATAAACCCTCTCCACGTAATTCCTAATAGTTTAGTAGTTGTGCTGCAGTTTTTTGCAGAGCTGTTCGCTTGTCATGACCCGTCCCGCAGGTCGGTCCAGGAGGTATTCAAAACGTCACGGGTCGGGTCGGGTCAGGTCGGGTCAAAAGGCTTTCAAATCTCACGGGGCGGGGCAGATCGGGTCAAGAATTTTTCAAACGCCACGGGTCGGATCGGGTCGGGTCAAGAGTTTTTCCAACCTCACGGGTCGAGTCGGCTCGGGTTAAGAAGTTTTCAAACCTCACGGGTCGGGTCAATTCGTGTCAAGAGGTGATGTAAAAGCCCACGGATCAGGTCTGGTGATGACCCGCGAGAAACGGGTCACTCGCGGGTCGGTCCAGCATAACCGGCGAGTTGTTCTCTGCTGACGCGGGTCGGACCCGCGCATCCGGCCCGCAGATCCGACACTTCAAAAACTCCCCTCTTTCTACCCAAGGGCTTCTCTCACGCCACTACTCAGTAGTGCCCATTGGGTATCACATTCAAGCAGTAAAACACTGCCGAAGCTAAAAACGCATTTTCGCTAAATTGACACACTGACACGAAATTGGAACGTGGAAGTGTGGTGAGCTTAAGCTTTATTTTTACCAATCCGCCGGAGGATGAAAAAAACAAATAAATAAAAGCATCCATCCGTACCCAAGTGCGGGAAGGCCACATGTCACTGCCGGTTGAGACCGCGGGTCGTCGAGATAAATGTTTTTGCGGGTCGAGGTGATCGACCCGCGACATAACCCTTATCTCACGGATGAATCGGAATCTGGCCGGTCGGGTCGGGTCGGGTCGGGTCGGGTCGGGTCGGGTCAGGAGGTGTTCAAAATGTCACGGGTCAGATCGGCTCGAGCCAAGAGATTTCCAAGTCTCATGGGTCGGGTCGGGTCAGGTCAGGAGATTTTCAAATCTCGCGGAACGGGTCGGGTCGGGTCGGGTCGGAAGGTTTTCAAATATCACTGGTCGGGTCGGGCCGGGTCAGAAGGTTTACAAAATCTGGCGGGTCGGGTCGGGTCGGGTCAGATCAAGACATCTAAAACAATTCGTGAGTCAGCTGACCCGACCCGACCCGACCCGACGCGTGAGCGTTGACCTGACCCGCGAACGTGGCCCGCCCCGACCCGGCCGGACCCGTGAGGTTGGACCTGACCCGCGAATGGCCCTGGTTATGTTGTTGTTTCTAACGGCCGTGTTATTTTCCCTCGTCCCCGGGGTTTCCACAAACATGCCTCCCATCTCTCTGTATGAACAGACCCGGAGTGCGTCTCCGTCGCTGCCGGGGTCGCCCCGTCGCCACCCCCTCCCGCTGAGCCCGGTGCACGGAGGCGTTGTCGGGCTCGAGTCTTCGTGCAGATCTGAAACGGCTGGCCGTCGCGATTCAAGAGGCTTGTCGGCGGTTACGGCGGCGGAGATCGGAGTGGGCACCGGCGAGTGGACCAAGGTGCGCAGCTGGTTTGGTTCCTTTATATGATTACGCGGAAGTTTTTGTTTGTTTGTTTGTATTCACCGTGGGGAGATGTATTATACGAGTCTGCGTGCCGCAAGTGTTTTTTTTTTTTTTTTTAATTTTGCGCCTGAGCTGGATGGATACCTGTACTCATCTGTAATAGCTATTACCCGGGAACATAACGATCAGGACTAAAGTATTCTTATTGAGGGGAACCATAATAAATAGGACCTTTGATACTCACAAAAACCTACCTGGTGTACATTTCGCTTTTTTTTTTTCCAACAATATTTGGTCCTGTTTACTATGGCCCCCCGTAATAGTAGAAACACCGAGTTGTATAGTCTTTCGTGAATCAAGCGGGTCCTGATTACCGCGGCCCCCCGTAAGGGTTTTACCTGCAGCAAAGAGCTACAGGCAGTGCTGATGATTCCTATATAATGCTTCTCACATCTGCACATCTTATGTGCGTCCCATATTACGTTTGGACGCATTGCTATTAACACAGTAGATCCAGATTATGGACGCCCCGCCATTGGGGCGGAGAGGCCCCCTTCTACCGTATGCTGGTATGTACCCTATACTGGTATCAGGCAACACGTAAGATGACGCATACTCCCTCGGACGCATTTCCCTATTTTCCGAATTACTCTTTACAGTGGAGAGAGTACGGACGCCGAACGATGCATTTATGGCTAAAGGGCTCGGCGAGACTTTTCCTAAAGGCAACGTTTTCGTTCTCCTGTGTGCGTGCTCCCTTGCTTGGTAGAAAGTCGTCTCGTAAATTCGTATCCAGGGTGTGTGATATGTTGTCACCCAGGTAGTACAGCCGGCGTCCCGGGTAGCGTGGTAGGTGGTCCGCGTGCCTATCAAGATCAGATCCGTAGGTTCGACGTCTGACCGAGTGCATGCTCGTAGGGACTTTTTCTTGCGTAAAAAATTGATTAGCGGAAAGCGCGAGAGCGTGAGTTAGCTACATTCGATGAAAATTCGACGAGCAGTGGGAATGCTAAATAAACCCTATGCGCGACAAAAAAAATATGCAAGGCTCGTACCGGGGGGGAGAAGGGACGACACCTACCTGTGACCACGGCTTGTCCAGAAGATCGCTGAGAGTAAAACCTCCTACGAGTTAGGCCGGAAAGTACAAGTGATGCTGAAAAAAAAAAATGATTACGGTATGTGCGACATGTCGAGAGTTGTGATGCTTGTGTTCGCTTTTTTTGTTTGGGAGGGAAGGGGTGGGGTGGGGTGGGGTGGGATTGTGTGTTTTGCGTAAGTGCTGTGTGTAGGATGTGTTCAGAGTTGAGTGTGTCCCATGTCCCATGCGCTGTGTGTGTTCCGAGTGCCGTAGGTAAATGGCTGTGTATATATACACATTCCTCTTTCGAGTCTTCCCTCGGTCTCTGGCGGGTGGAGGAATGCGTGAATACGTCGTTCCTAGTGTACGCGGAGGACGTGTTTGTGTCTAGTTTTGTGCTGCTATAAGGGGCTGAAACGCGGCGTGTGTTATCTTTGTGTTGCGCACGTCTCGTTCATCCTTTTGTTCGTGTGCTCTTATGTGACGTGGGTCGTGCTTGTGATGCTTACATGTACTTTGTCCGTTGTTGATCGGGTATAGGAATGCTGGTTGCTTGACGTATATTGTGTGCATGTTTATGCCGTTGTATGCGCTTGCTGTATGTGCTGGTTGGATATATGCGGTGTATGGGATGTATGCCCTGCATGTTCTGCAGGCGCTGTGTTTGTGGTGTATGTTTTGTACGTGATGCATGCGTCTCTTTTGTCCCCTTCGTGGTCTAGCCCTTGTTTGTCGGGTGGAGCATTGCGTGGATGCTTGTCGTATATTGTGCGCATATTTATGCTGTTGCGCGCGCTGCTGGCGATGTATGCGCCGTATCTGCTGCGCGTCCAGTGTGTACCGTACGCGCTTCATGTGCTGCGTGCGCTGTTTCGCGCTGCGCATGCTACATGCGCTGTAAGAGTTGTATCCGCTGTGTGTGCTGCGTGTGCTCTGTATGTGTTGTATGCGCTCTATGCGCTGTACACGCTGTATGCGCTGTATGCCTCGGATGCGATGTGCGTCATACTTCTCTTTCGTCCCAACCGTGGCCTGTCCTTTGTCAGGTCGAGGACGACAGCGACTCTGACGACGAGGAGGAGGTGGGCGGGGGAGCCGCTGCCGCCATCGCCATCGCCGCCGCCGCCACATCAGCGGCACCAGGAGCCGGCACGTCGAGTTCATTGATGATCCCCGATTCTTGCCCCGGCTCTCCAACGGTACGATAGTAGGCGGGACGAGTTTCCACCGACATTATTATACCCTCGTTTTCGGAGATAGAATACCAGGAATTATGGTGGGATGATGTTTCGCGGTGGCAAAAAGGATTGTACAATGTTATTATTTTTATTGATCACACTACACCTCTTATGTCAGTGATGTGGCATGGCAGCACTCTTCCGAAAATACAATGACCGTTTAAAGTATGAAGGCCAGCACTCACGGGGTCCTTGCAAGTTTCCACATCGATGATGACCCTCGATTTACCGCCCCCCCCCCCCCCCCCCCCCCCCCCCCCCGAAACGGTACGTAGGAGGGGTGGGTTTCCATCAACAGTTGCTATTAATAGGTTCGCTTGTGCCTGGTATATGGTATCAAACATGGTACCACTGCGGTCGGAAATGTAAGGACCGCTTGGGCACTATTGCGCGGGACCGTAGTAAATAGGGCCAAATATTGTTGGTAAAAATAGGTAAATATATAGGTTTTTGTGTATACCGTAGGTCCTGTTAACTATGGTCCCCCGTAAATAATGATAATAGGAATGCTGAAACGGCGCTTGCGGAGCGGTACTATTTATTTCACCTTTTCTCGAGAACTACAACATGGTTTCGAGGCGACAAACTGCTTGGGATCAAGCGTACAGTCAATGGGTAGCAGCAGTAAAACGTACCGATCCCGTTTTTGAGCTGCAATGGATAACCCACCGTACAGTTGAGGGATACACATGTCCAGAAGGATCTGTTACTACCAGGTATCGTGCACCACGAGGTGGAAATCGATGACCTGTCTGACGCCTGGTGTGTGCGTGGTGGTCATATTTTACCGCTTTTTCTAGCCGTCGACGTCCAGCGCAACCATTGTCCGTGTCGATTCTTCAATCCTGATATAGAGATGCAACGAGCTCTGTGGTCACAAAGCTACGCCACAGCAAATATACTACATAGTTAAGCAGTACGCAGAGTAGACAATGGCAGTGCCGTCTCATGGTGATCCGGGAGGTTCGACAGGCACCCCATACGCATCCGAGCACGCGCTTGGAAACTTTCGATGAGATGTCCAACACTTCAGTATTCTTGAGCCGGCGGAATGTTTGGAGGTAGGGAGGTGATTTTTTCCAGACGGAGTAAAAGGTAAACACACACACACACCGCTTCTGACGCGGATATAAAAACGTACTATTAATAGCTCCTATTGCTGGCCGGAGTGACATGTTTTTTTTTTTTTTTTTTTTTTTTTTTTTTTCATTGTCAGGTGCGCTGCTTCCAGCTCTCGACTCCTTATTCATACGTGGCGACCTTTTTTTTTTTTTTTTTTTTTTTTTTTTTTTTTTTTTTTTTTTTTTCATTCTTTCTCGACGTTTTCTTGTTTCAAAAGGTGGCCGCGATGTCGTGCCGAGACGGGCCGGTGGGCATCTTCGACTGCTACCAGTGGATGGACTCGATTGGTGCTCCCACCCTCGTGCTCGACAAGTCTGCGCTCGTCGACTTCTTCCCCCAGGCGCGTGAAAGGCGCTGCTGGTGCTGGTGCTGGTGCTGGTGCTGGTGTTTTGTGTTGGTGTTGGCTGTGCTCCTGTTGGTTTCTAGCGATGCTGGTTTGTAGTGGTGATGGTGATGGTGGTGGTGATGGTGGTAAATCGTTGTTGTTGGTCCTATCGGTGGCTACGGTGTTGATGATGGTAGGGGGTAATGGTGGCGGTGAGGAGGAGGAGGAGGAGGAGGAGCGGCGACGTTGTCTTTTCCTATGGATGGCGGTGAAGCCGTCGTCTGATCATTCTTGTCGCTCTGTGTGGACGTGGCAGAGGCCACGGCTTTCGCTACCGCCTTTTTTTGCACCGTCGATTTTTTTTGCCATCCGCTCTTTGTTCCCCGCCGCTGGTATCGTCCCTCTTTTCTGTTTTCCGCTGATGCGGTGTGTATATATATATACGTCATCCCCCCGTGAGCAGGTGGAATACCCCTTGGGGTGGACGGAGGAACACGCCAACAGCGTGGGCAACGAATACGCCAAGATGTCGAGGGTGCTGGATGTCTACACGCAGAGGCTCGTGGAGGGCGCCAATTTTCGATCGAGCCTGCTCAAGAAGGACCCCCTGCTGCAGTATGTGGCCACCAACCTTCACATACAGGTACGTTCAACACCACTGATTTTGACGCTTTCTACGATACAAAGGGGGGTAGCACTTTTTGACATTTTTTTTTTTCCTTTCTAAAATGAGGGGCTCCTTGCGCAACCCAAAATCGTCGGAAATCTACCATTCTTTTGCGATACGATTTTTTTACGCCCGAAACACGGGATTTTCCCATCAACCATTGCATTTTATTTCTTGCAAAACCGGGTTCTGTAGTCGGAATCTTATTTTTGCAACGAAACAAAAAAATAGAACTAGTGCATCGGTTGGTGAAAAATCCCGGGTCTTAAGTGCAAAAAAAAGCGTTATCACCGAACAAAATATGACCTACTGTATTCCGACGATAGAACCTGGTTTCCGAAGAAAACAAATGCAATGGTTGATGAAAATCTCGTGTGTTGAGGTATAAAAAAACATAAAAATCGCAATGGTTGATGAAAAATTAGGTGTCAAAAAGCATACCGGTACCTGGTATCGCATGAGCAAAATATGACCTTTTTTATGTACAGAGCGCCTCAGGCCGGAGGAACCTCAGGAAAACATCGGTGCACCTTTCTACCTTTCATTTTAGCATGTGTCGATCTTGACAGATGAAAACAAAAAAATATTCAACCAAAAAAATCCCCTTTTTGACTCATGTGAGCACTAAACGTGGAACACCCGTAAAAAAAATAAGGCGTTGTTGAGTTCGCACAAGAGGTTCGATCGTTTTTCAGCTCTCGTTTTTTTGTTTTGTTTCTTAGAGCCGGCAGGTTGCCCAGCCAAAACACGGAACAAAAAAACGAGGTGTTTTCCGCCAGTTTTTTTCGGACGAGAACCAAAGCGCCTTCCGAAAAATTATCAACGTTTTCGATTTTTGAACGCTGTTCGGGCAAGAGCTGCAGTGCTCCCGTTTTGGGGGACAAAACCTACTTAAACGAGAGAGCATTTGAGCGGTTTGTGTCCCCCGAAAACGGGACCGCATCTGGCACGAAAAGGGTTGTAAGACACCTCTTACCGATGTTGAGAGAAAGCAAGCGCGGGAATACCTCCGCGCGAGGTCGACGGTCTTGTAAACTTGCTGTCGGCGCGGATACCACTTCTGTCACGGAAGGCAACGAACCAGTCGTGTACTATTACTGGAGGCAATAGTAAATAGGACCAAATATTGTTAGTAAAAATAGGTAAATATCTAGGTTTTTGTGTCTACCGTAGGTCCTGTTAACTATGGACCCCCCGTAATGGCGTTAGTTACACCCAGACGGTCCTTGTGCTGTTGGGGTTTCAGTCAGGTTGGTGCTGCTGGCACTATCGAGGGCCCTTTGCCTGGCGCAGGCAAATAAGACCAAAAATTACGTTGCGTACCTACCAGGTACAGCAGTATGAACCAACCAACCCTCTGCGCGGGAAATATGGAGGCATGTACATATGATACCGGGAGGGGGGGTGGGCACCGATGGCAACGGCTTATTCAGAAGGCCGCTTAACGTAAAAAAAAAAAAAAACTCCAGTACTAATATTAGTATAAGTATAATACAAGTTGACCTGGAAAGTAAAAGAGGGATGATGATTTTTGGGAAAAAAAAAAACATGAAGAATAGTATGAAAAAAAAACAAGAAAGGTGTATGTAGGAGTACCGGCTAGAATCAGGGAAGCTGGCGGCTCAGGCAAGATTTTCTCCACCCTTTTGGTATTGCGGGGGACCACAGGACACACAAAAACCCATAATGTTTCCCTATTTTTACCATTACGGGAGACCATAGTAAATAGGACCCACGGTGCACACAAAAACCTGCCGGTATATATTACTCTATTTTTACTATTACGGGGGTCCATAGTTAACGGGACCAAATTTTGTTAGTAAAAATAGGTAAATATGTAGGTTTTTACGTATACCATAGGTCCTGTTAACTATGGACCCCCGTAATAACAGTATTTGGTCCTGTTTACTATGGTCCCCCGTAAAAGTAATAGTAAATTTGACCGGGAACAAATGGTGGCGTGCCTCAAGAAGAACGAAGAAGCGAAACGGCTCCCGATTTTCATTTGTTTTTTCTTCCTGGAAGTCTGAGCCTGGATTTTCTTAGCTCACGTATTGTTATTACCGGTATGTGCGTAGGCGTCCGAATACCAAAAATGCTGGAACGATGTACTGATGTACTGTTGCTGTGATGTTTTGTGTGTGGATTGGGCTTTGTGCCACTGGGATTTTTCCAATCTCTCTGTCTTGTTTTATCTCTACCCTCCCCCCCCCCTCTCTCTGATTCTCTCCCTCTCTCCCTCACATAAAAACGGGTAATTCCGCCGCGTTTCGAAAACGCTTCGTATTCCCCCGCATTCACGTTCCCCCGCATTCTATTTTTCCGTTCTTCCGCCTGATGTCAGGTGTGGACGATTCGCGACCCTTCAACGGGAGAGGACCGCACCTACGACTTCGTCACCACGGGTGCGCCAGCCGCTCACGCGCTCGGCTACAGCGGTGGAGGGCTTGTTACCCTTCAGGTGAAAAATCGTTATATTTGTTGTTACCCTTCACGCGAACCGCCGCAAAAGCTCGTCGCCCTTCAGGTAAAACGTTTGCGAAAACAAAGCCCCCGTTTCACGTTTACCCTTCGGGCGAAAAGTCTCACTTTTTTTTTTCTTCTCTTCGTGGGGTGAAACGTCGAGTCGCGGGATAACCGTTACCCTTCAGGTGAAACGTTACAAAGAAAATGGTGCCGTTTCAGGTGAAACGTAACAACAATTATGGTACCTTTTCAGGCGAAGCGTAATATATCGAAGTCATGGCGCCGCGTTTGAGGTAATTGGTCAGGAGAAAAGGGTACCTTTCTGGTGGGGTGGGTGAAGAATGGTATCGGCTCATGTGCATACTATTAATAGAGTCGAAACTGTTATTACGTTGTCGGCCAGAGTGGTGTAATGCGGGTGGAGAGAGGAAATACACCATCGGTCACAGGCGCTCAACCTCGTGGCAGTAGTAGTGGTAGTAGTGGCAGTGGTAGTGGTAGTAGTAGTAGTAAAAGTAGTAGTAGAAGTAGTAGTAGTAGTAGTAAAAGTAGTAGTAGTAGTAGAGTAGCAGCAGCAGCAGCAGTAGTAGTAGTAGTAGTAGCAGTAGCAGTAGTAGTAGTAGTAGTAGCAGTAGTAGTAGTAGTAGTAGTAGTAGTAGTAGTAGTAGTAGTAGTAGTAGTAGCAGAAGTAGTAGTAATAGTAGTAGTAGCAGTAGTAGCAGTAGTGGTAGTAGTGGTAGTAGTAGTAGTAGTAGCAGTAGTAGTAGTAGTAGTAGTAGTAGCAGTAGCAGTAGTAGTAGTAGTAGTAGTAGTAGTAGTAGTAGTAGTAGTAGTAGTAGTAGTAGTAGTAGTAGTAGTAGTAGTAGTAGTAGTAGTAGTAGTAGTAGTAGTAGTAGTAGTAGTAGTAGTAGTAGTAGTAGTAGTAGTAGTAGTAGTAGTAGTAGTAGTAGTAGTAGTAGCAGTAGTAGTATTAGTATTAGTAGTAGTAGTAGTAGTAGTAGTAGTAGTAGTAGTAGTAGTAGCAGTAGTAGTAGTAGTAGTAGCAGTAGTAGCAGTAGTAGTAGGAGTAGCCGCAGAAATAGCTGTTGTAGTATTAATAGTACTACTATTAATACTAGTAGCATAGTAGTAGCATAGGTAATACAGCAGTGCATAGCAAACATATGGTTTGGCTTATTGTAGTCATACTGCTGTATGACCCCTGAAGCCGTTATTCTACTATATATGCTAACATTGACCTTTATTAAATACTCATACTACTGTTACCCTCGCACCCTTAACAATTATATGTTCCCCTCTGTTTTTGAATATAATATCCGTTTGAACTCTGGTGTGGCTATCAAACGGTGCTTACATTTTCGGCCAGAGTGTTGAGAACGAGGCATACCGCCGACGTATTTTTTCCGCCGATGGCCCGCAAAAACGCCTCTATATACCACCGTGCGTGAATCACTTTTTTACACCAAACGCCTCCAAGTCTTTTCGAACCGGCGTTTCGTTTGCGGCGTCTCACCTTCTCATTGCCTCAGTCGTTCAGTTCTCTTGTTGTGTCTGCGTCTTTTGTGTCTTTGTTTTTTGTTTTGGGTTTTTTTTTTTTTTTTTTTCCTTTGCGTCGCTCGTTTTTTTTTCGTTTTCTTTTCGATTTTGGCTGTGTTCTTCATCTCGTATCTTTTGTCGCCTCGTCTTTCGCCTCTTGCCGTTTGTTTTTTTGGCAGTCGTCTTTTCGTGTTCCGTCTCCTGTCTTTCGTCTCCTGTTCTTCGTCTTGTGTCTTGTGTCTTGCGTGTTTTGTCTTGTGTCCACTTTGTCTTTTTCTTTTTGTCTCCTTTTTTTTTTTTGTTTAAAAGCCTTTCGTTTTCCGTCCTCTGTCGTGTATCATCTTTATGTTTTTTTTTTTTTTTTTTTGTCGTTCTGCTTCTTTTTTGATTATCGTGTCCGCTCTTTGGGAGACAGGCGACTCTCCAGGCTTTAGGCACGACTGTCATGGGGCTTATGGCCAAGACTAGAGAGTGCAGGAAGAGCGGAGGGCTGAAGGCTGTCACGCATCTAGAGGGACACGCCGACAACCTCATGTGAGGCATTGCTGCTGCTCTTGGGGGTGTGTTGGGGGTGTGTTGGGGGTGTGTTGGGGGTGTGTTGGTATGGCTCTTCTCAGGGCATAGATGTACGGCTGTAGTTGTAGCCAAAAAATCGCCAACACCACTTGTTGTTGTTGTTGTTGTTGTTGATGTTGGTAGTGGTAGTGGTGGTAGTGGTGGTGGTGGTGGTGGTCAAAGCGTCGGTGTTGGTGTTGGCGGTGGTATCCTGGGTGTTGGCGGTGTCTATCGGAAAAGCCGTTTCGTCGTTTCGTCAAGGTTGTTGATGATAAAATGTGTCATCGGCAGTAGCCTGACGTTAGCACGATGATAACCTAACATCATCTTGATAACATCCTATCGCTACATCGCTGTATCGTTTTTTTTTTTTTCTTTCTTTCTTTCTTTCTTTCTTGTATTAGTGCCCTACGTCGAGTATTGCCTTAATATAGGCCAGTGTGTGTACGTTTTATTTTTACGTATTCGTATAATGCCCCATGATCCTAACTTTCCATTGTCCTCAGGGGGGCATCGCTGTGTTACGAGGCTTTGACGTGCTCGTGTACACCTTATTATTTCTTCGTACAATGTTTTGAAATATTTATATATCTGAGTGTTCTAAGGTGTTGATGTTCGCCAACGAGGTTTGCTGCGGTGCGAGGCTTGGATGTGTTTGTACATGTGTTCATCTTAGATTGTTAGCGTGCTACGAAGTGTATTTGTATCTTAATCTTACGATCTTTCTTTCTGACGAATATATTGCTGTCGTTGTATCTCAAACGTCCTTCTCGTATCTAATGTGTTATCGCGTGTTGACACGCGGGGTGGGGCACGGCACGAGGCGCTGATGCGTTGGTACGCTCGTATGATCTTGGACCACTGTGATATCATATCTTCGTATCTTAATATGGCTAGTACCTTGCTATGTTTGTACGTGAATGTCCCCATGTGTCACGCGTCGGCAAACGGGGTTTACTAGTGCTGCGCGAGGCCTTGATCTGTTCTTACATTCGTGTATCTTGAGACTGATATCCTACTACCTCTGTCTCTTAATATATGTCTGTTATTTTACCGTCAACCATTGAAATATTTCTATCTTGATGTTCTACCGGGTACATATTGCGTGTAGACAGGCGGGGTTTTGCTTCGGTACGAGGCCTTGATGTGTTGATGCATTCGTATATCTTACCCTAATATTTTTATGATTTTGTATCTATATTACTGTCTTATTTTGTTATTGCTTGTGAACAGGCGGGGTTTGCTTCGGTACGAGGCGTTGAGCGGGGTGGTGGCGATGCGCAGAGCGTGCGTCGTGAGCCAGGCCGTCAGCATCGCGGTGACAAGCTTCTGCGCCAAGCTAGAGATGATGGCTAGGTGGGGAATATGATACGAACGTGTCATACAATACAACCTGTTCGTAAGGACAGGCGGATCAGAAGACCGCACTCCCTTTCGATTGATTCGCCAAGCTCGATCGACAGAAGGGAAAACACCGGTTCGAGAGAAAACACCCGTTTTAGACATGCCAGATGGCTCGGCGCGGGCATCCTGAAAGCTTCTATTACGGGGGTCCATAGTTAACAGGACCAAATTTTGTTAGTAAAAATAGGTAAATATATAGGTTTTTATGTGTACCATAGGTCGTATTAACTATGGACCGCCGTAATAGGGATAGATGGTACCCATTCCGGTTTAACATCCACGGGTCACGGGTCGGGTCGGGTCGGTTCGGTTTGGGACACGAGGCGGTCAAACTCTCACGGATCGGGTCGAGTCACCCTTACCCGCAAGGTCTGACCCGCCCCGCGAACTGCAAATATTCAGAATGGGTCTGCACGGGCATGCTGGAAACCACCTTATATATATATATGAAGTATGTGGTACCCATCCCAGTTCAGGAGATGACAGGCGGGGCGTGTGACCCCACCTGGAGGACAGGCACGTAAAAACGCACGTGCCGGTTTTGCGTTCAATTTAGCCCTGTCGATCCCGTCGCGACAGCGGCGCTAGGAATATAGCCGCCGCGACACCCCGGGCGGCGCGTGGATGGGTATGTCGAGACCCGCCCGAGAGGATGAGGTGCGGTGGAGGTAAGCCACCCCGGGTAGTCGAGGTTTCACGGCGCTGTGCTTGCTTCATCTTTCCGGTGTCATATCTCTCCCCGCACTCCTACCACTTTCCCCCGCTCCCCTGCCTGATTTTTTTTTTTTGGTGTGTGTGTGGAAACCCCGCCTTTATTTAGTACAGGGGATGGGGATGCTGGTCGTGGCATCGCTCGCTTGATCGTTCAAGTATGTTATCCCTCCCCCACCTCCGCTCCTCTCCCACACGTTTTCTTTTTCGCGCGTGTGGAAACCCGTCTTTTTTGCGAAGGGGGACGCTGGACGTGGCGTCCGACGTGGCTGCCGGAGGCTGCGCGAGTGTGGATGATCTGGCAAGACGATGGACAACAACGGGATTCCTGCTGGGATTCGAGGTATGTCGTGCGTTTCGATCAGAGTGGTCCACACGTCATGATCTATCACGATCTACAGGTATATCATCTCTAGATCCTGACCTGCCGTGTATGATATGTTGTGTGCAGGATCTAGTTCCTAGCCTGCCGTTGTGAAGTGTTGGTGCAGGATTTGTGCAGCACAGATCCAATCCAGGAAATATGTCATGTATGTCGTGGATGTTGTTCGGGTCGCCACCCTAGAACAACGTGAGCCATAGATAACACAGATCATACAAATCATGCAGGTAACACAGATCATACAGATCATCCAGATCATGTGGGAGTCGATGGTCTATCCGAGCTGTGGTGTAGTAGTCCTACGACGCTTGCTTGCCTTCTAGGGGTGGCGCCTAACCCTAACTCTGAGGCTCCTCACTTGATCATAGTGTAGGGGCTGAGGCTCTAAACGTCACCCAAAAACCTACCCTCGAGGGGGTAAATAAATTGCAACCCCCTTGAACAAGCCCGTAGGCTACTACAGTGTAGACACACTACGAATCATATTGCAAAACAGCACGTCACGGCATGTCGGCGATAATTGGTGAACACCTCTTAGTACCGCAGTCCCGCTTTGGCGGACGAAATACTTTGCATTTGAGTTGCTTCGTCCCCAAAACGGAACTGCACTTCTATGAGGGTTAAGGTCAGAAATATCTCGAGAAATATTTTCTTAGGCAAAAAAAACTGCTCTATACGTACCCCCGCCGTAGCCGTAGCGCTGTGTACCTACTTTTGCCGCACGAGGCTCCTTGCTTGAAGGGGTCTCTACAATATTGCTAAGTAATCAGTAAACCACCCAGAACCTGACCTCGAGAGAAAGCTGAGCACCCTGGTAGCGTGGTAAGCCGATGAGCAATCAATGTCGTCATGGCGTATAGGAAAGTTTATCGAGAAATAGCGAAGTGTTCGGACCGTCTGGGCATTAATATGGATAAGAAATGGTCCTTGTACTGCCCCTCAGAGTGGTGTGGCGTTCCAGCGATAAGGCATGCCTCATCTCATCTATAGGGCATGCCTTATGAAGTAAGTGCCTTTGCCGGGCTTCAGCCCGCAAATCATACCAGACGAAGGAACCGGTACCAAACGTACTTTTTGATTTTGCTGGTGTCATGTGCTTTCGGATGTTTGGTTTTTTACGAAATCACGACGAGGAGGCGTCGACCCAACCCAACCCCAACCCTGACCCTCACCCTGATTAATCCCAACCCCAGGTCCAGGCTAAGGCTCGACCCGGGCGTTTTCGGACAATTGCGAAAAAGTAAAAATAACAATATGCGGACCACCCCAAAAAATGGCAAATATATATTTTCGGTCCTTTATACCAGTATCTGGTGTGTGTTTTGTGGGTCGATGTCGCGGTAAAAGCTGCTTCTGCGGCTTATCGGGCAATTTCCCGTCAGTCCCAGTTCCATAGAGTTGCTAAGTACCCTTTGTTAGCGCGAGGGGAGCTCGCCGGTTGTTCGACACTACGGCAATGGTTGACGCACGATGTATGCTGTATTTTGATACCTTTGGTGGTGTGACGGGTGTTGGTGCCCGTGATGTGGTGTTGGTGCCTCTGCTGCCGCCGATGTCGCGAATGTCCTTGATGGCATCGTCGGCATTGTTCGTGTCTTGAGCGGTAGTTTGGGCGTCTCTGGTCTCTCCGGTGTCTCCGGTGTCTCCGGTGTCGTTGATGCCCTTTGATGCCCTTTGATGCCCTTTGACGGCGTTCGTGTCTTTCGATGGCGTTGGTGCCTGATGACGCTCGTGCCCTCCGAAGATGTCGGCGTCTTCGGCTTCGTTGATGGCATGGTTTGATGCTGCTGGTGTCCTTTTTGGAGTCGCTGGTGTCTCTGGTGTGTATGTGTGGGTGTCTCCATGCCTTTTGATGCATTCGATACATAGCGTTGATGCTGTCGAGGTGTTCGGTGTCTTCGATGCGCGGTGTCCTCGGTGGTGTCGATGTCTTTGATGTCTCTGACGGTGTCGTCGGTCGTCTGTGACGAGGCAGATGTATTCGACATCCCCAACACCTGATACCCCCAACCTACACCCGACATCACAATACCCAACACCGCCAAAACGTGGCGATACCCCCATCAACCATTGACTCAACGCCGAAACAGGGGTTGCTGTCGATTCATGGCAAGGAGCATGGAATGGTTGAGGACACTGTCTCGGCGCTGGATATGCTAGCCGACTTCAAGATTCAGGCAAGGCCAACCGCAACCCCCCCCCCCCCCGCGCGCCTTATCATGTCTGTTTGTTTTTTCGATTCGATGGAGGGTTTTGTTTTGTTTTGTTTTGTTTTGCTTAGGTTTTGCTTAGGTTTTGCTTTTGTTTTTGTTTGAGGTTCGTTGCTTGTTTGCTTGAATTTTTTCGTCTTGATTGTTTGAGGTCGGGGCGTTATCGGTGTGTGTGTGTTTCTGGGATTTGTGGGTTTCGGATTCGGGGGCTTGGGTGCGTAGTCTACCTTGTACATTCGGTAGATCATGTCCTCGAATTCCGAAAATAATTATCTGATTTCGTGTCTCCGAACTGCGAAAATAGTTAATTCGCTCTATTTTTTTTGATGTGCGAAAGGATGAGAATAGTCGATGTCCTTTTTGTCCGTCTTTGGTTGTGGGTCTTCGGGGTGAATGGGTTGAGTGTGTGTCCTGGTGTGTTTTTTTGGACTTGTACTTTTCTTGGTTCACGTGTGTTTGTGCTTGTGTATGTTTTGGTGAAGTGTAAATACATATACCTGTGTCCGCTTCTTTATCTGTTTGTGTGTCGTGTTGATATCTGTACTGGTTGTCTCTGTGTATGGCAGGTTCGGGTATGGGAGCGGTTGAGGTTGGTGCGGTCCCCCTTGTAACGCCATCGATAAGTCTAAACGTCGACCGAAAATTATGTTTTTGTCAATCGAAAAAGAAAGCCACCGTTCCCTCCCTCCTTCCCTCCCTCCCTCCCTCCCTCCCTCCCTCCCCCCCTCCCTCCTTCCGTCCAGGTGCTCCCAGCAACGCCCGGAGGCGTCCCCACCACCGCCACCCCCCCCCCTCTTCCGCTACCGCTACTAACTCAAGCGACCTCGAAGACTTCGAGTTGGAGGTGGGGGTGGACGGGAAGACTATCCAGTGCATCGTGGGCGACGCGTGCCTGGCAAGGCTTCCCCGAGCTCTGTGGGATAGTGGAAACGAGTCCGGAAGCGCTATGGCAGGGAGGAGCGACGGCGGAGAAGGAGGGGGGGCAGGGGGAGGGGGAGGGGTGTTGAGGGAGGGGACGGTGGTGAGAATTGTCCCGGTTCTGTTTACCCAGGGGATCGACATACAGCAGAGTATGTCGCACGCGTCTAGCTCCGCTCGGGAGAAGGCCACGTTTCAGGCAAGTCCGCGCGGTGGTGCATTGTGTGTGTGCATGTTTTTTGTTTTGGGGAGGGGGGGGGGGGGGGGGGGGGGGGGGGGGGGGGGGGGGGGGGGGGGGGGGGGGGGGGTGTTGGGGGGTCGGGGGGGGAGTGAGAGGTCGGAGTTTCAGATACCTTTTAGGAAGTTCGTGTGTGCCTCGCCTTTCTTTTTCGTGTTAGCGTGCGCGACGGTTTTTTTCCCCCAAGGTTTTTTTACACCTTGTACGTTAGCAGGGCACGTACACGCGTTTTTTTTATTGTTTTATGTGATTATATCCTTTTTCCTTGGTTTCTCTCTGTTGTCTGCTGTTTTTCGTTATTTTATTGCAACTATCATTGTTACTTGTTGTTTGCTCTTAGTTTTTTGTTTCTTCTTCTGTCTTCGTGTTTCCTCCTTCTACACATAGTTCGATTTTGTCGTCGTTTTTTTGTTTTCTCCGGTTTTGAAACTTCCGGTTTGAAAAACTACCCCCCCCCCCCCCCCCCCCCCCCCCCCCCCCCCCCCCCCCCACTTTCCCACCCTTTTTCTCACCTACCGGGTTTTTCTTCCCTGCTCTTTCTTAACACCTACTCCTCTTTTTTTTTTTCTCTACTTGACCTTGTCTTCCTCTTCCAGGCGGACATCAACTCGCAGAACCTCGCCAGGCTCAACCGCTACTGTCACAGAGTCTGCCCCGTCGCGGCCGCCCCCGCCGCTTCCTTCCCCACCTCGGCCGCTGATGGTGATGGTAGTGGGGCTGCGGGTGTTGGTGGTGGTGTTGTTGTTGGTGTTGATGATGGTAGAGGTTGGAGTGGTGTTGAGGGTGGTGGTGTGGGAGTGGGGCGACCGGTCGTCGGCATGCCGCCACTGCCGCCGTATGTGCCTGGCGGGCCACATCATAAGCAGGCGGCTGTGTCCTCCCGCGGGAGCGGGGGGTTAGATGACCTGCTGGGCTTGGGAGACATGGACATCAGCGGCGAGGGTGGAGGGAGAGGGGGGGGAGGGAAGGGGGGGGGAGGGGGAACGGGAGGGGAGGACGGTCCGTGGTCGAGAAGAGGAGGGAAGGTGGAACTCCCCACTGCGGCATTGTTGGAACGGGTGAGAGAGCAAACACGGCTGTTGAGTTTACCCTTTTGGACATCGCACTCCTGTTGAGGCAGGCCATGAACGCTTGGAGTTTGTGGGTTAGATCTACGTGCAATCTGCGGCAGTAGTAGGGGTCGTTTTGACCCTCTTTGGGGAGGAGATGTTGAAAAAAAAATGACTGTGATTTTTCTCCGAACGGGACCGCAGTCTTGGAAGGGTGAAGAGGAAGCTGCGGTTTGGGCCCCAGACTGAACCCCTTGTACAATACCTTTTCCTGCCGACCCGCCCCATTCCACCCTTCCCGATGCTCAATTTTTTACGGCGGTATGTTTTTGTGAACACAAGGAGACATCTGTGGGCGGTGCGGTTCCGGAATGGATGCACCCCGCTCTGAACGAGCTCGAGGCAGCGGTCTTGGACGACAGAGTGGCTCACAAGAATACTGCCATCCTGCTCGAGGCCCAGGTGGCGGTAAGGAAATTGTGCGGAGGGAGGGTGACTTTCTGCAAGTCTGGGAAGGTGAGGGAATTAGGTTGTATGTTTGTGTTTTTTTTTTCTTGTGTTTTATATATATTTTTTGTTCATGTCGTTCTTGTGTGTGTGTTTTTTTGTTTACGGGTGTTTCTGACCTTTTTTTTGTAGTTTGTGTTTTTTATTGTATTTCGTGTTTTTTTGTGTTTCCTTTTTTTCTGTTTTATTTCGGTTTTCGTGGGTTTTCGTGTTTTCGTGTTTTTTTTTTTTTTTTTTTTGTGCTTCTTGTACGGTTTGGTGGTTTTGTGGCTTTGCACCTATTTATTACGGGGGTCCATAGTTAATAGGACCTACGGTACACACAAAAACCTTTATATTTCCCTGTTTTTACTGACGATATTTGGTCCTATTTACTATGGCCCCCCGTAATAGTCACGCGTACCTATGCCGTGATTTTTGTGGTTGCAGTATGCGCTTGTGCTACTTTTTTGTTCCGTTTTGATTTACGGTGCTCTTTATTTTCTTGATCGAGAACCACCTGTGCCTGTCACCCTCACGCCCCCCACCCCCCCCCCCCCCCCCCCTGCCCCCTGTCTCGAACGCCTCCCCTTGTCATCATAGGACCGCACGGCCATGTCCGTTACTCTGGAGGAGGCCCTCCTTCTGGCGGAGGCCACGGTGCCACAAGGCGGTAATGGTGTCGGTGATCGTAACGGTCCGAGGGGCTCCTCGCCGCCACTAGCGGCTGCGTCAGGTGGCGGGGGGGGGGGCGGGGGGATGGAGAGCGGCAGAACGCAGCGGGGCGCTGGGGGACGCGAACGTCCTGCGCGCGCACGGCAGCCGACTGATGGTGGCCGAGAAGAACATCGGGCGGCCGCTGTACTCGTTCAACGCGCTGCAGAGACAGTTTATCCCGGAGCTGTACCAGCCCCCGTCGCAGACTATACAAGACGTTATTACTTCTGCGCTCAACCGTGATTCATGAGATTGTTGGTTTTGGTTTTGGTTTGGTTCGGTTCGGTTCCGGTCGGTTCGGTTCGGTTCGGTTTGGTTGGGAACGTATTGAACTGTTTTTTTTTTTTTTTTTTTTTTCGCTTCCGACTCCTCCTTTTTCTTTGTCTTTTTCTTTTTCTTTTTTGCATCATGGTGACAAATACCCACCAGTCACCGGTTTCTGCTTGTTTCTTTCGCAGCATCATCGTCGGCGGTGGGTGATGTCTAGAATGGTCCCCGCTGTAGGTACCGATATATCGCGGTAATTACCCATGCGCCGCGGCAGTACCCTTTATGTTGCGGTAAATCCCGTAGAAACTGCGCTGGTGGGTGGTCGGGTTATACGCACCCGACGACAGAGCCATATAATGTTTTTTTCTTTCTTTCTTTCTTTCTTTCTTTCGGGGACTTGATTTTGGCGGCAGCGCACGCGGCAAAAACGACGGCAGCAGCAACAGCAGCAGCAGCAGCAGCAGCACAAAAGCAGCAGCAATATCAGCAGCAGCAGCAGCAGCGGCAGCAGCACTGCAACTGCAGCAAGAGTAGCAGATTACTTATTCACCCGTTTCCCCCCCCCCTTTACAGCCACCGCCTCCTCGTCATGACCCCCCCCCCCCCCCCCCCCCCCCCCCCAAACCCCCCCAACCCCCCCCCGCCGCCCCGGCTACTATGATCATACGACTAGCGCCACGCATTATAATAAGGACACCCCCCTCTCCCCCCCCCCCCTTGGCCACGAGATATATCCCGTCTATGCGTGTGTGCCTGCGGGTAGGTGACAGGTGACAGGTGATAGGTAGGTTGTAAGGTAGGTGGGTGTTTTGCACGGGGAACTTCTGCGGTTGCTTTTGGAAGAGATGGCGAATCGCACGGTGAGATAGATAAGTGGGAGGGGGGGGGGGGGGGGGGGGGGCTGGGGGGGGGGGGAGTCAACGCGTTGACCGCTCCAAAAATTTCCGCACACTAACCCCCAAGTAGTCCCCCCCCAAAAGGTAGGGTGCAGGCAGTGCTGAAGGGGTTCCGTATTGGGCGGTGAGAGGTTTCGATGAAGCGGTGCGGTGCCAGCAGGGGGGGGGGGGGGGGGGGGGGGGAGGGGGGTCACGGTATCGCTGTTAGTGGTTTGGATGGTGGGAGTTCAAGCAGAGTTTTTTTTTCGATGGTGGGGTTGTTGAGCAGTAGGTACTGTAGTATTGACAGGGAATTTGGCGGCGTTCTTTTCCTTCTCCGTCCGTTTTTGGCTGCTGTTCCGCAATAATCGATCTGGATGGTCACAACAGTCCTAGAGGCACAGGTCTTGCCGAGACGAACACCAAACGCAACCTACTTGAAAGTATTGTATCAGTGGTGTGTGATGTCATCATTGTGGGAGAGTTTCCTGGCCGCGGTCCTTGGAAAGTGCTTTGCGAGGGGATGTGCTGGCGGACGTACGAGCCGGACTTACCGTTACCGCTAACGTTACCCTGTTACGTTACCGTTACCGTGTTACGTTACCGTGTTACGTTACCGTGTTACGTTACCGTGTTTACGTTAGTTACCGTGTTACGTTACCGTGTTAGGTTACCGTGTTACGTTACCGTGTTTCGTTACCGTGTCACGTTACCGTGTCACGTTACCGTGTTACGTTACCGTGTCACGTTACCGTGTCACGTTACCGTGTTACGTTACCGTGTTACGTTACCGTGTCACGTTACCCTGTTATGTTACCGTGTTACGTTACCGTGTTACGTTACCGTGTTACGTTACCGTGTTGCGTTACCGTGTTACGTTACCGTGTTGCGTTACCGTGTTACGATACCGTGTTACGTTACCCACTGTCTCCACGTCTGCCGCGGGGGCCGCGCGAGTTGGGAACGGGGCGCCTCCAAAGTCGCTCCGGCGAAGGTATACAGCGGCGGGAGGAAACCGCATCGCTGCTTGTTGTGCCTGCGGTCACACACACACACGCACAGTAATTTAAAGACTTGATAGCGCTATCAGGCGAGTTTATATGTATATATTAAACTTTTTTATTCTTCGAAGCACGGGGCCAAGGTGATTGGATAATGCCGGCGGCGTACTCACAACCATCGCAACACAGGCCGAAACAAAGCGAACAGAAGCACGGACGAAGGCTACACGGTGAAAAGTCTGTGCATCGTAACTTCTGTACGTACATATTAATAGTATACAGTACGAGGTAAACCGCCACCATCACCGCCACCGTTTTTTTTTTTTTTTTTCTTGTGCGTTTCTGCAGGTGACACCGCTGCATGCAGTAGCGAGTAGCACAGCGGTGTTTTGTTTTCTCTTGCTTGTGTTTTTTTGCAGGTGACACCCGCAGAAGTTTGGTCGGAACCGATCTGGTTGGGTTTCTGGTGGTCTGCTTCTTGTACGAAAAACTACCCCAACCCACGGAACCCTACACAAATCAGACATATCATCCACAGATCAGACATATCATGATCTATCTATCTATCTGTCTATAGATGATCTAGTTCCTCACCTGCCGCTGTGAGGGTGTGCAGGATCTGCCTTCTTGGGTAGATAGATCACACACAGGAAACCTGTGCTACTGCTGTAGGTCATGTTTACTAGACGGGGTCCCACCCTGAAATAACATGAGCTATAGATCATACAAGCTCGGGAACCTATGATCTATCTGCCTTCGGAAGATCTAGATGATGAACCGTGGGAATCGATGATCTGTGGATGATCTATCTGTATGAGGAGTGGAACCTTCTCAAGAGGTATAACCGAACCCAATACGTAGTAATTACTGCCAGGTACCTTTTTGGCCTCTTTTTAGCCTCAATCTTCGAGGCGTCCTGCGGTAGAGAGAGGTTCACCCTAAATGTTCTGAGGCTTCTCACTTAAGGAGCTCCACACCTTAAGACACCTCACCCGAAAAACTGACTTTAGGAAGTATCAAAATTTGCACCCCGATGAATAATCCCATGGCCCAAGAAAGTTTACGAAAACACGCCAGTTTTCGGAACGAGATTGGCATCATTCCGACGATTTTGGGTTAAGAGACCGCGTCATTCAGAAAATATTTTGGCGGAAATGTGCTACCTCTATTGTAGAACGCGTCCTTCGCAAAAACCTCGGGGGGTGGGGGGGTGGGGGGGGGGGTGCACACGATCAGAAATAGAAAGCGACATCACATATACTCCCTTAAAAAAGGTCACACAGCGAAAAAAAAACAAATCGGTGCGGCGGTGTTAAGCCCCTCGACGTCAATTATGTTAATGAAGTCTTTTATTACTCCGTTGGGCGACTGGTGGAAAGGTCGCACTGATTGCCCACCCAAGCTAGCTAAGCTTTACAACACCCTCCTCCCTGGGAACGGATCGGATATATATATATATCTATATATAACGGGTCGACCCGTGTCATCAAGACGCGGTTCCAGCTTTTGGGGACCCACCCACGGGGAGAGGGTTTTTCGGGTTCGACATGGGGAAGTTCAACCTTTTCTTTAAAATAGGCTTACCACCACAGGCACAGGTATTGTGGAGGGTGGTGGGGAAATCCGACCTTGCGACCCAGAACCGACGTTCTTTTGCCGTCCTCGCCACCTGTTAAGGTCTTAAGTGCGTTTTGACTATTTTATTGGTCAAAGGAGCTAACCAAGCGCCTTCGACCCGAAGTAAAGCCCTAAAGCAGCAACAGTGGGATTTCTGGACGAATATACGAAAAGCTTTTTTTTTTTTTTTCCCCCGTGTGGGTTGTTTTACTTGGTTTTGTGGGTATGCCCCTTCTGCATGTGGGTCTCGAAATGGGCGGCGGCGGAGTTAAGGGGGCACTCGAAAAAAAAGAGTCCATGACCAGCACGACCTTTTTTTTCTTCATTTTCGGCCCTCCTGGAGGGAGCACGGGGGCGTGCACTCGGTATCATGCATGGCCGTAGCCGTATACATACAACCGTAGACCCTCGCGTCTCCCCACAAGGTCGGGACGGAGCATATACTGTAGGGCAGTAGACCTTGCTTGCACCAAGCGCGAAGCGCTGTTCGGCAAGCCGCATGCATGCGATGTAGGGTGAGCTACCTCCTCCTAAGAACCGCTTGTGATGGAGGGGGTGTACTCGGGGGGCGGGGGGGGGGGGGGGGGGTTCAGTCGTGCTCACATCAAGTGTGGCGCTGAGTAGGGGATGTGGTCAATATCCATCCCCTCCCACACGAACGTCTCGCGATTTCTATGGAATCCGGTGACGCATACCGTACATCGGATTACAGCCGTTCGAGGGCCGAACTCTTCACCTCGCAAACTTGCAGATATATATATAGGTTTCGTTTGGTGCATGTATGTCTGAAAGGGCTGTGCACCGTGAAACGTTTTTGTGGAAGGTTGTATGGCGATATGCTGTTGTTTTCTCCGGCCCGCTTTGGGGGGGGGGGGGGGGGGGCGGGGGGGGCGGGGAGGAGAGAGTGTTGGTCAGACATTTTTTCGTTTTTTTGTTCTGATACGCCCGTGGTGGGGTGTCGGATTTGTTTTACTACACAGCCGATGATGTGTGGTGTCTGTTTAAAAAAAAAAAAAATTACTTGTAAACAAATAAAAAAAGCGGAATAGTCTAGACTACCGGCCCAGACTGCGCACGAAGGTATCTTAGCTGATACCTCAACAATGCTATAAAATCAGTAGTAATAATCGCCCCTCGAAATCACGACTTCTGCAGAAAGGTCAAGCAGAGCATTTATTTGATCTTGTCTTTGTGACTTGATAGCCCTCTTCTCTTATGGCATGTATTTTATCTTGAGAGGGACGGTATAATAACCGTATTATTTATAGTATTTGGTATGCACAGCACGCACAATTGCTGTCTGATGCTTTTAGCTGAACGGTGATATTTATGCGGTCTGGTACCGCGCCGGAGAACAGAGAGTCTCTCGTGAACAGCTCTGGTCCTGTACTACAGTTAACATAAATATTTTGTTTATGTATACCAGGAGGTGTCCTGTGATACCATTACTATTCCCAGTATATATATACCAGGTTTACCTGACATACAGCACTATTAAGTTCAATTTCGTGGGTTCGAGTCTGACCGAGTGTATTCGATTACTCGTCTGGACTTACTTTTTCTTGCATAAAAAATGATGATTAGCGGAAAGCGCGAGAGCGTGAGTTATGAATAGCAAAATTCGATGAAAATCGACGAGCAGTGGGAATGCTGAGCCCCATGCGAGACCAACATAAAGGCGCGTACCTGGGGGGGGGAGGGGCAAGAGACGACACCTGTGACCACGACTTGTCCAAAAAAGATCGCTGAGGGTAGAACCTCCTACGAGCGGGAAAGTAAAAGTGATGAAACGTAAGAAAAAAAAACGATTTTCCGAGGCCCCGCGGCAACGGGGAGAGGGCGCATACGCCGAACGATGCGTCTACGCAACCTTCAGCCTTCTCCACCAAGTCTTTCCAAAGCCACTATAATCAATCGTTGTGTATTCCCCTCATGTTCGTCCCACGGGGTGTGGCGTCTTGGCGTGCTACCACGGCGGACCATAGTAAATAGGACCTACGGTACACACAAAAACCTACATATCTCCCTATTTTTACTAACAATATTTGGTCCTATTTACTGGTCCCCGGTGCTACGCGGTACGTACTGCTGTATGTATTGATATTGCTAGTACCATACATGATGTGCTGAGCGGTTTCATTTTTTTCTCTCCCAATTTATTTTGTATTTCGCCCCACCTGTATTATTATTATTATTATTAATAGTTTATTTATTTTATCGGTTCAACCTGTTGTACCGTGTACCAGATAGTAATCGTAGTTAAGACGAACGATCGTCGACGCGCTGTGCGACAGTCCCGCCCGCCCCGCCGGCTGATTGGATACATCATTTTGCATCGTCACATCCGCACTATCTCGTTTACCCTTGAGCCGAGACCACCTCACGGAGTCTCTCGCCCCCGTGCATTATTATTCGTCCCCACCGTGCGACTTCGACCACACGTGACACCCGCACATCTAAGACGCCATCCACGAAATAAGAGCTGCTACTGTACTACTACTGCTGCTGTACACCACGACTACATCTGCACGAGTACTCGAGACGCTGCTGCTTAACTAGCACTCTCCGCAGAAAGAAGACCTCTTCCCCGCTCACCTCTCGAAGTACAGCAGTATCGCGAGAACACCCTACGAGTACCACGACACAGCGAGCACGAGGCAGGGATAAGAAGAACAAGATGATGAATCAGAATAACAACAACAACAACAACAACAGCCACGTCAACAAGGGCAGCAAGGTGCGAGTCTCAATGCGGAGATATTATCCCTTTCGCTTTCTCCTTGCTCGCTTCGCTTGCAGCATTCTGTATCACCGCACGGCGCGTCGTTCACGGCAGATGCTATTAGGTGGGATTTCTGTATACAGGATGTATGTAGTAGCTACCAACGCGATTTACGGCAGGTTACAGAAGCTGCGATTAGCTACGTGTACTTGTAGTACTCGGTTGTTTGCGATATATGATACGGCCTCGGCGCCATAGCTGCGAGAAGTTCGCACCATCATCTTCGTTCCCGATTCATACGAAGAGAGTGATCGCCGCCCCACCTGATTCGGCCACACGGCGAAAAAAAGAACTCGCGGTTCTCCCTCTCCTCGCGATTACCGATCGTTTTCTTCGTGTGTGTGTAGAATTACAGGTTGTTCGCGTACAATGAGTACGGCAAAAATACTCAGTCGCCATATCAAACGCTAAAAGAAATTTGACGATCGAGATTTTGCTTGCTTTAGAATCCACCCGGCGAGCGTGTGACCGCTGCTTCACGCGAGACGAACCACCACCACCACCTCCTCCTCCTTTCTTCCTTCCTCGTTCTCCTCCCTCCTCCTCCTCCTCCTCCTCTTGCCGGCATTATCCAAGTGTCGTCGTATCGATAATTTGTTGGGTTCGCATGAACGAATCACGATGGAGGATGAACAGTAGTCCGCATCGCTTCGTATCCTGATGTCACTCGTCTCGTCCCGCCTGCATTGATTTCCGCTTTCTTCGCTTGTACTGTATGTACTGCAGTACCAAACACCCCACGGCGCGCTTCTATGCCGAAGATCAATAGATGTCCATGTTTCTACCTGTGGTTCGTACGATTTTTAGCCACGAGCAGTAGTACGCCACGAGCAGTAGTACGCCGTTCGTCCGCGTCATTCATTTGAAACCTGTTTCTTACGTAGGAACGAGCGCCGCCTGAATCGATGTCGCCAAGCACCCGAGAAACACAGCTTACCAACCCGAGACCTTGCGGGTATCGATCGCTTTTGATTGTGTGCGCGTGTACTCGTCGGCGCCCTCGTGCGAAACAATCAATCGATCCCTGTATACGAACACGTATCCAAAGCTACTGTATCAGTACTCGTATTAATAGTACGAGGATTGTTCGTTTTCTAGTCGCGGCTGCCTGTACGCACGGAATGTGGTACGCCCGAATTTGGCCGCGAAGCCTCGCCGACCGCGATTTTGTTTGTTTGTAGTTCGCCCGAATATGACGCTAAACGAAGCACCGTCAGGGGTGGTTATTGGATTTGTCCCAGCCAGTGCCTTTTTATCGATAATTCTTTTGGTCCACATGTGATGCTGCGAGTGTTCGTACGTACTACTAACTGTGCAGTAGTTCATACGTATAGTTTCGCTTCCTGGTACTGGAGTTCCGTCCGATTCGACCGAAACTAACCCTCTTGATACTGCAGTCCCGTTTTGGGGACAGATTACTTAGACTTTGACTGGTCTGTTCCCCAAACGGGACGGCAGTACTACTTAAGTTGCTCGCTAAATACCGAAAAAACCTGATACTGTACAAGATACAAACTTAAACTGCAGTGTTGGATATCGTATCGAAGTGTCGATGCATCCAAATAACGAACTTGCGACATACCTGGTATCGTGCCGGGCGTGTTTGGCCCTCAATCCCCTGGCATCTCCGTGTTTTCGATGCTGACACTGCCACGTGTACTATACGGTAGAGCTGAGACTGAACGAAAGCTTCGTTATCGTATTTAGTAGTATCAAGTATCTATCGTAATCGCATCGAGAACAGTTTTGTGTATCCAGTGCCGCCCTGTGGTACGGGTATGTGATACTTGTACTATTAGTACTACTCCTGTACAAAATACGTCTGGTGGTATCATTTCCTTCTTTCCCGAAGGAAATACTGCGGGACGTGCGTTACATTTTTACCGCAATTGATTATCATCGTCGCCACCGACGACTCTCCGCAAAACAACACAGAACAAACTCAACTGCCTGCAGGGAGGTCTTTTATTCAAGCCGATCCCGCGCCGTCGCCGTCACGGCCACCGCTCGCTTTTTAGAAACGTTTTGGCGCTGATGTCTCCCTTCCCAGAGCCTGTCGAGTATACATACAGTACATACTCATCCGTGGAGTTTGCAGACTGTACAACACGATCCTTGTTGTGTCTTACCGTTCGTTGCTTTCAACATGCATGCGCCGCAAAATGCATACTGCTTGCACGTATAGCCTCACAACCTGCTTACAACAGCCAGCACACACAGAGGCCTGTCATGCGAAATCCGGGAATCGAACTCGGGTCGTGTGTGAATGACCATCACGCTCCTACTGCTGAGCCAGTAGTGCATCTTGATCTCATCATTGTACGAGCACCAATGTACTGCAGACGCTATACATCACAGAGGTCAAACTCGTGGTGCTTTCCGTTCCAACGAGCCCCGCTGTTAGGAATGACGCTGGCGTTTTTGAAAGCGGCATCCGCCACATGCATGTACTAATATATGTGTGCCTTCCGCGTGCCCATCCCGTGTGTGCCCCAAACGAAACAAATCGAAGGTTGGGTCGCGCTTCGCCTCATCATTGTCTTCACTTAAGGCGGACGTCAGCAAGCGGCTTCGAATTACGGCAGAGAGTACCGAAGCACCGCTATCGGCGGCGGAAGGAATACTTGCAGGGCTCAACAAAAATGGATCTTTGCTGGCGAGCGTTGGCACCCGGGAGGGGATGGAGGAAGTGCTCGCCATCATCGCCCCCCTCATGGCTGCCATAGAAATGGGAAAGAAGATGGTCAGGTGCGAATGCGTGTTTGTGTCTTTCCGGCGCATCAGACCAATGTGTGACGCGTGTCTGTAGGAGGAGTTGCATGGTCAAGTCTTGTTGTGGGGGTGGGTGGGTTCGTTGCAGTGCAAGTAAGTGCAATTTCGCTGCGTGTATAGGCCCCCCTCCCGCCACCGTGTGCTTACTATAGGGCCGTCGCCATGAACTATTGTCATCGTGCGACCGGGTCGTGCCACCCGTTTCGATTGGTGTGTTCACGATCAGATCCTAAAATATTGTCGTCCCCCAAGCAAGCAGTAGCCGACCGATACCGTCATGGTCAACCTTGCTCGTCGCGTTAGTTTGGCAGGCTTTGTTCACGTATCCATGTACGCGGTCATCTCCATCGACGCTATACTCCACGGTGTGTCCTCGTGCGTGGCGTGCTCGGTGCCTTCACAGGAGGCGCCAAGGCCTCGTTGTCACGCCGGCGATGCAGGAGGACCTGCGAGAGGTCATCGCCTGGAACGCGAGAATATGTGGCGCAGCGCTGGTCGATAGCGTGTACAAGGTACAACCGCCACCCAGCACTGTAGAATGTCTGTATGTGCTACGTACGTAGTGCACACAAGGTGTACGGTGCTCGTATTGCTAAAACCTGCTGAGCTATATGGATGGTGGCGTGGTGTAAATACTCTAGACGTTGTCTCTTTTCCGTGGCGTCGGTGGCTGGACACGTTCATGGCGTAGGGTAACAGCGGACCCGGGCTGCTCTGTTTCCTTCCGCATATAGTTCAGGCACTTCCGTCTTGCGTGCTCATGCCAAACTATAATTTGTCGGCGCGACCGTAACTTTGGATTTTTCTGCCAGGCACGATTGGTTACAACACAATATCAAAAAGAGTGCCACGATATTGACGTCAGGCGATGGAAGTGCCGCTGTAGCCATCCTGTCCCTCGTCCCTATTTCCCTCTCTCACCCTCCTCCCTCCCTCAATCCATTCTCTCCCGCCCCGCCCCCCCACCCACAGCCCGCCTTCGACCCCACCAAGACCAAAAAGCAGCAGCAGACCATCTCCGGGATGATAGCGAAAGAACGCAGACTGGTCGCCAAGATGCAGGCTCGCACACTCCACGATCCGCCTCTTCCTCGACCGTAGTCAGCAGAGGCTCAACGGCATCGCCCTCCTCTAGATCCTCCGCCAGCTCCGGATCCGGGCCGTCCCGCACATCTTCCAAAATGTGTTCTTTCACGAAAGAAACACGAGGCGTAGTGTTTTTTGCCCGTGTCGCGCGGGTCTCCCCGGAGCGGCGTTTGTGCCGGCTGCTCGGCCCTCGGCACGGGTCGACCCGCGAGTTTCTCACTTGTCGGGAAGCGCGGCAATCCGCCGGTGATGCGCGCACGCGTGCGTTCGTGCCCGGTGGGTGTCATTGTCGGACGTTTTGCGGCCCCGGTACGGTTGAGCATGGAATGATAGCCTATAGCGAAGCGATAGTGAAGGCTACGCTTGACGCGAGGCGTTTGTTGGGTTGGACCCCCAGAGCTTTTTCTCTAGTAGTAGAAGCAGGGGGGGTGTCCGTATGTTGCTGACTTGGTGTATGGATTTGTCCCATGTCTACGCAGCAGCGGGTAGTATGCACGGAGAGGGTGATGCTTGGTTGCGGTTGTGATGAATTGGCTGCTGCGTGTTCGTGATACGATCGCGTGTTTTCGCGAGTTGACGGAGATTGTTGGGTGGGTGAAACGCCTGTTTTGTGGGATATATATTGGCAGGGCCGGATGGGGGAGGTCATTGTATGATGCACCGGACCTCGGCGGCCATCTTCGTGGCATATGTGTTACTGTATTTTAAGCTATTATTATGTAGTGCCTATGGAGTTTCGGTGCACCGGTATGTGTTAGGCGTGTCATCATTATGTCTGGGTCGTGCTTGGCTTGAGTGTTCTGGGCAGTGAGATGGACCACACCCCCGGGCCCGTCTTCATGGCATAGTGTTAACTGATCCTTACTACTCTAGTACTTAGAGGGTATCGACAAACTGGAATTATGTGTTTAACGGGTATAATGCGTGTCCTATGTGTCTTCTACTGTTCTGTTTCTGTGGTGTGTGTGGCTGCCTATCTATGGCAATTGTGGAGAACACGTTTCCGACGTGCGTTCGTAAATATTTGAAACTCCTATCACCAACGGTTTCTTTCAACCAAAGCTCTCATATATCATGGCTGTGCATGTTGTCCAGGACGTTTGACCGCCGGCAGCTTTTTCGACGTCTCCGTGCGCGCCGACCGAGCGGAAAGCTAGCAGTGGTACCGCCGGCCTCGAGCTCGCCTCGTGTGCGGCAGGTATCATGTCTATCACAACATATCGTTTCTGATTCTTCGGTTGACTTGAATACAACCTCGCTCAAACATGCAGCGACCAAGAAACAAATCCGATAGTAGGGCGCGCCGCCAGCCGCGCCGCTCGGACACATAGTGGTTACTCGAAGATGCATAGCTTGCCGCCAGTTCCCCGCTGCGTACCCGTCCATGTTTTTTGTTGTCACAGTCATGCAGACATGCGGCGGTCGATAAGAGGACCCGGAAACAGAAGTGTGCCGCTAGTCGCGCTACTTCTTAAACGTTTTACTGTCGCGCTCAAACATGAACCACGTGCCGCCAGTTTACACCATCATGTATTTTTGCCGTGTCCATCCTGACCATTTTCCGATCGATGATACTCACTCTTGGTGTGTACCAGCCCTTGCAGAGAGGCAACATGTATTGCCCCTCGATGGAAACCGCAGGCGTAAAATGTGGCAAACCCTCACAGAAAAGCCATGCACGAATGGCGCCCTGGTAGGGAAACCTGTGGCAGAGGAAAACCACGCCCTGCAATACCCGATCGTAGCTCAACCATGTTCGCTTTACTAAGGTTAAACCACTGAGTCAATTAGTCAGCTGGCTGAACAGCCTTTATCTTTTACGAAGCGAACAAAGCCTTCGTATATTCTGGGCTTATCGAGATCGACGCGCCAAACGTACTTTGGCTATGCAGCTAGCTGCAGGGGCGACAGTGACCCCTCCCTCTCTACGTGACTAGACTTGGCCCTACCGGCTGCCACCTATCCCAACGGTTCATGACCACCAAGAACACGCGGGCTTGAAGAGACTAGCGTGGGGAATTTCCGCGTTTGCTGTTGTCCTGGCGTTCTGCGAAAATGTTCATGACGGATGGCGGTCGGTAGTCGGTATACTTCAATCACTCTCGGCACGACTCACAATACGGCGTCGCAATGGACAGGGTGCGTTAGGATCTGTATGTAGTGTGGATGAGGGGACATGGTGTAATGGTTAGAAGGGGACGGAACTATACCTTTTTTGTCCAGTCTACCGAGGGAACAAAAAAACACCGACTCAAGATGAAACGTCGGCTTGCCCCCGTGAGTGGCATTTCTAACTGAGACATCAACCATCTTCATCATCAGAGCAGCCCGGACTGTCTAGCTACGGTTTCGCGCGATGGTCTCTAAATACCGAGATCGCCCAGCACCTGAAACCAGTCGTCGTCACACACCTTGGAGGCAGTCATCACCAGACGATCTGAACAATATGAGGTTATGAGCCTCGTCTACGAGCTAGCGTACAGGACTAGGGAAAGCACGGGACTGCGATTACGCTGCCATAGAGTTCGGGTCAGGGTTGGGGTTGGGGTTCGGATCGGAGGGTCGGATTGAGGGCCCCAGCACAAAGCCCCCGAAATCTATTCACTATCAATTTTTCTTCACGTAGTGGCAGTCGGTGGACTCTTTTGGAAG
>JASSKH010000019.1:10471909-10621908 GCA_031763025.1 Macrocystis pyrifera
ACCAAGACCAAAAAGCAGCAGCAGACCATCTCCGGGATGATAGCGAAAGAACGCAGACTGGTCGCCAAGATGCAGGCTCGCACACTCCACCGATCCGCCTCTTCCTCGACCGTAGTCAGCAGAGGCTCAACGGCATCGCCCTCCTCCAGATCCTCCGCCAGCTCCGGATCCGGGCCGTCCCGCACATCTTCCAAAATGTGTTCTTTCACGAAAGAAACACGAGGCGTAGTGTTTTTTGCCCGTGTCGCGCGGGTCTCCCCGGAGCGGCGTTTGTGCCGGCTGCTCGGCCCTCGGCACGGGTCGACCCGCGAGTTTCTCACTTGTCGGGAAGCGCGGCAATCCGCCGGTGATGTGCGCACGCGTGCGTTCGTGCCCGGTGGATGTCATTGTCGGACGTTTTGCGGCCCCGGTACGGTTGAGCATGGAATGATAGCCTATAGCGAAGCGATAGTGAAGGCTACGCTTGACGCGAGGCGTTTGTTGTTGGGTTGGACCCCCAGAGCTTTTTCTCTAGTAGTAGAAGCAGGGGGGGTGTCCGTATGTTGCTGACTTGGTGTATGGATTTGTCCCATGTCTACGCAGCAGCGGGTAGTATGCACGGAGAGGGTGATGCTTGGTTGCGGTTGTGATGAATTGGCTGCTGCGTGTTCGTGATACGATCGCGTGTTTTCGCGAGTTGACGGAGATTTTTGGGTGGGTTCCTTTGGTAAAACGCCTGTTATGCGGGATATATATTGGCAAGGCCGGATGGGGGAGGTCATTTTATGATGCACCGCACCTCGGCGGCCATCTTCGTGGCATATGTGTTTCTGTAGTTAAGCTACTATTATGTAGTGCCTATGGAGTTTCGGTGCACCGGTATGTGTTAGGCGTGCCATCATTATGTCTGGGTCGTGTTTGTCTTGAGTGTTCTGGGCAGTGAGATGGACCACACCCCCGGGCCCGTCTTCATGGCATAGTGTTAACTGATCCTTACTACTCTAGTACTTAGAGGGTATCGACAAACTGGAATTATGTGTTTAACGGGTATAATGCGTGTCCTATGTGTCTTCTACTGTTCTGTTTCTGTGGTGTGTGTGGCTGCCTATCTATGGCAATGGTGGAGAACACGTTTCCGACGTGCGTTCGTAAATATTTGAAACTCCTATCACCAACGGTTTCTTTCAACCGAAGCTCTCATATATCATGCCTGTGCATGTTGTCCAGGACGTTTGACCGCCGGCAGCTTTTCGATGCCTCCGTGCGCGCCGAACCGAGCGGAAGCCAGCAGTGGTACCGCCGGCCTCGAGCTCGCCTCGTGTGTGGCAGGTATCATGTCTATCACAACATATCGTTTCCGATTCTTCGGTTGACTTGAATACAACCTCGCTCAAACATGCAGCGACCAAGAAACAAATCCGATAGTAGAAGCGCGCCGCCAGCCGCGCCACCCGTACACATAGTGGTTACTCGAAGAGGCATAGCTTGCCGCCAGTTCGCGCTGCGTACTCGTCCATGTTTTTTGTTGTCACAGTCATACAGACATGCAGCAGTCGATAAGAGGACCCGGAAACAGAAGTGTGCCGCTAGTCGCGCTACTTCTTCAAAACGTTTTACTGTCGCGCTCAAACATGAACCACGTGCCGCCAGTTTACACCATCATGTATTTTAGCCGTGTCCATCCTGACCGTTTTCCGATCGATGATACTCACTCTTGGCGTGTACCAGCCCTTGCAGAGAGGCAACATGTATTGCCCCTCGATGGAAACTGCAGGCGTAAAATGTGGCAAACCCTCACAGAAAAGCCATGCACGAATGGCGCCTCTGTTAGGGAAACCTGTGGCAGAGGAAACCACGCCCTGCAATACCCGATCGTAGCTCAACCATGTTCGCTTTATAAGGTTAAATCACTGAGTCAATTAGTCAGCTGGCTGAACAGCCTTTATCTTTTACGAAGCGAACAAAGCCTTCGTATATTTTGGGCTTAACGAGATCGACGCGCCAAACGTACTTTGGCTATGCAGCTAGCTGCAGGGGCGACAGTGACCCCTCCCTCTCTACGTGACTAGACTTGGCCCTACCGGTGGCCACCTATCCCAACGGTTCATGACCACCAAGAACACGCGGGCTTGAAGAGACTAGCGTGGGGAATTTCCGCGTTTGCTGTTGTCCTGGCGTTCTGCGAAAATGTTCATGACGGATGGCGATCGGTAGTCGGTACACTTTAATCACTCGGCACGAATGGGTAAGTTTCCCTCGGGGCGAACATCATCTGCATCTCCTCGCGACTCCACGGAATGCTCGGTCTCACAATACGGCGTCGCAAATAGACAGGGTGCGTTAGGATCTGGATGTAGTGTGGATGAGGGGACACGGTGTAATGGTTAGAAGGGGACGGAACTATACTTTTTTTGTCCAGTCTACCGAGGGAACAAAAAAAACACCGACTCAAGATGAAACGTCGGCTTGCCCCCGTGAGTGGCATTTTCTAACTGAGACATCAACCATCTTCATCATCAGAGCAGCCCGGACTGTCTAGCTACGGTTTCGCACGATGGTCTCTAAATACCGAGATCGCCCAGCACCTGAAACCAGTCGTCGTCACACACCTTGGAGGCAGTCATCACCAGACGATCTGAACAATATGAGGTTATGAGCCTCGTCTACGAGCTAGCGTACAGGACTAGGGAAAGCACGGGACTGCGATTATACTGCCATAGAGTTCGGGTCAGGGTTGGGGTTGGTGTTCGATCGGAGGGTCGGATTGAGGGCCCCAGCACAAAGCCCCCGAAATCTATTCACTATCAACGTTTCTTCACGTAGTGGTAGTCGGTGGACTCTTTTGGAAGCTAATGGAAGTTAGCCAAACCCGTGGAAACAGGTGGAAGGTGGAAGACTATAGAGGTATAGTAAAGCTCTTGGAAGCTTCTACCAAATGTGGTCGTGGAAACGTCAATAAATGGAATTCCGTGAAAGATTCCACTTCCATCAACAATGGGAGTTTCCATACTTTTCCAGGGAAGTTTCCACCAACTTCAATGGAAGTTTTCTTTCTATCCATGGAATTTTATTTTCTCCTATCAGAGCTTGACGGAGTTGGGTTTTATTCCGTGAAAGCTTTCACCCACTTCCATGGCAGTACATTTACAATCGTGGAAACTTCCAAAACCTTTCACAGAAGATGGTGGAAGCTTCCGTGGAAGGAGGTTAAAAAAAATGGTATTATGTGATTTCTCAAGTCTAAGACAGGATAGCCTCTGCCCTCTGCTGCTTGTCGAAAAAACGGCATATCATCGGAGTCAAGCAGGATCATTTTCTTAGGACTACGAATATCTCCGTAGCGCTCTAGGCCTATTACCTGCCGAATTACGCCGAAACTCATACTGTTTTTCGAGCTGATTCGATCCGGTTTTTTAATATTTAAGATTAATCCGCCGGAAACCCAGATTCTTGCGTGATATGTAGTGATTCATGCATAACGCGGAGACCGTCTGTTGCACGCCACAGACAGGTTGCCGCAGACAAAGTGCGCCACACCATAGGTTGACGTATTGTGGAAGGCCACGGGTTACCGCGGAACAAAAGGAGGCCACACTGCAGGCTGACACATAGCGGAGTGCCACGGGTTGCCACATTTGACAAAGTACGCCACGCCACGGACTGATGCATCTTGGAATGGCAAGGGTTGCTGCTCAAGAGAGAATGCATCTTGGAATGGCAAGGGTTGCTGCTCAAGACAGTATGCCACTGCAACAGACTGATGTGGTACGGAACACCACGGGCTGCCGCATACACAACGGCCGACTACGTCACGCCGCAAGCCGACCCGTAAAATATAGTGCGCCACGCCGCAGACTGGCGTATTTCGGAATGCCACAGGATGCAGCATAGACACGACCAAGTACGCCACGTCACGGGCGGAGGTACAAAAGACGGGACCAAGACTGCACGCCACATGCTGACTAGCATATTCACAGAACCTGAAACGACAAGTCTGTACACCACAAGCTGACGAATAAGGGTCAGGAATACAACAAGTTTATCTTCAAGACCGAGACTGTACACCACGACAGTAGCTGTCCATTAGGGGGCAAGAAAATTCCTAACAAAAAAAAAAATATGCTTCAAGAACGAGAGGCTGCTACGATGGAAGCCTCAAACAGCAACGGAAACCTCGCCGATGCCACGAGGATACTGACACCATTCAGCGGGAAGGACCTCACGCTCTTCGAAGGCTGGTTCGAGAAAGCCGAAGTCATGAGGAGCACATACAAATCGACCGGATATTCACAAAGTGAGGAGAGGACAGGCCAGACCAACCGAGGAGACGTCGGAGGAGATCGACACCCTCTTTGCACTACATTATGTAATTGGGACAGCCCTCACCCAGCACCAGGTCACATGCAGTCGAGCCGACCCCGAGCTCTTTGCTCTATTGTCGTTGTTAACACGCGAACCAGCATCCTACCTTGCGTGCAGGCACAAAGCGGGGACAAGCGGAACCCATGGTCGTGGTAAAAAGGCATGGCAGAAGCTGCACTTCAAGTATATGGCAGTCACAGATGAGACCGTTTGATGCAAGTCTGCCGAACGTTTGGCCACGACCACGATTCCCGGGCAAGACCCGGACGGATACTACCTCCGATCCTTTCTCTTTTTGCGGCCACGTGGAGGATATGGGAGGACCCATTTCGGATAGAAAATTCGTAGATATCATGGTTCAATGGGAAGGAAACAAACAGAACAAAAATGCCCTGACGGAACACTCTAAAGATATGAAGCTCATGATGTAATGGGACCCTTCACTCAAGACATAACATACCTAGAGCACCATATAACATCTACACCTTGACAGTGGAACAAAATCCCGAGCCTTTATAAGTGGCTGGTCTATGCTGCAACAACCCGGGATACTACAGCGGGGCTGCGGCTTGTACGCCAAGGATGCACGTGTATGGGCTTGTCCGACAGACAGGCCTTCCTCCCTATCGGTAGGGAGACTACTATGCTGGTAGACTGCGGTGCCACGGAACACTTCCTGGACGACGAGCTGATTCCCATCGAGGGAAGAGTGTTGAACTGCACCGGACTCGACAAACCGAAACATGCAAGAGCAGCCGGCAAGCATCTACTTATTAGCCCTGTCAGCAGTCTTCTGCCCGAGATCATCATCGACGAGACCAGAGAGATTCATGATTAGGCTTCCCCAGCCTGGTCATTTCAATAACAGGTCGCCATCTCTAGTCTGCCCCCGATGCAGTAAAAACGAGAAATCTCCGCTATCATTGAACCGGGGAATTCCCACCATAAAACGAATAATACCGTGGCGCGTCTGCAGCAACTGAGCGCCGACGTGGGTGTGTGTTCGATGCAAGTTGGTCTAGGCGCAAAGAAGCACGCACAGGATGCGTTTACATCCGCAACGGCGCTCCCAACGACACGTGGTGCCTAAAGCCGGAATAGGAGGCCGGGACTCATCAGCCCCGGTAGCACGGCATTGCTATGTACGAAAGGTGGCAGCGGCATCGACCGCAACGGCACCGTTTTGAGCTGCGACACCTGTACCTGACGAACCAAGTAGGAGGAAAAAAACACGCCAGGAATACTGCGCGCAGGTGAGTTTGCTAAAGTCGACCTGGTGTCGACACTGCAGCAACCAGACGAGAAACTAGATGGTTGATAAAGCACCAATGTTTGTTTAAAATAGTCGGAGAATCAATGCCTGGGATCGCTGGAGATAATTGCCTGGGTTTACTGGAACATCCTGGGGTCGCCGGAGCATCATTCCGTAGGGTCACTAGAATATCGTCACCTAGGGTCACCGGGTATTGCTTGAGGCCGCTGAAAACGTATCGTCTGGGGCGACTGGAGCGTCATCGCTCGGGGTCGCCTGAGTAACATTGTTGGGGACTTCTGGAGAATCATCGCGGAGCACCACCGGTCTTGGATCGCCTGAGGGTCGGTGCATGAGGTTGCCGAGGCATCGTCGCCTGGGATAGCCGAGACGCCATTCCTGGGCTGCCGGAGCATAGTAGCGCATAATCGCCAGAGCATCAAGCGAATCACTCGTGATCACTGGGCCATCCTTGCATCGCTGAAGATTCATCACCTAGAATCGCCCGAGTTTCGTCGTCTAGTGTCGCCGGAGTATCATCGCTTACGATAGCTGGAGCTCATCGCCAGAGCTGGCGGAGCATCACCGCAATCGCCGCAACGTCGTCGCCTGGGGTCGTCGGAGCATCATATCCTGACGTCGCAGGAGTATTGTCTGCAGCCGCCGGAAAATCATCGTCTGGGGTCACCGGGGCATGATGGCCTAGCTTGTCGTTTCGACACCACTCGCATCACCCTGGGTCGCACCTGAGATGGGCATGTACATTCGCAGATTATCAGTAGATCGCGACGGGACACTCATGCGATTGTGCACATGACGGAAAACACCTTCCTCTCTCCTAGCCTTTACCTATAGCACATGCAGCCCTACAATACACAGAGTTCTCGGACGAGAAAAAAACAATAACCAAAGCCTTGTCCATCACCTGCGTGATGAATAGTCTCAAAACGCCCGACATATCCTGGAGAGAGTCTCGCACGGAATGCTAGATTGAGCTGTCCGAGGACCATGCGGGGGAGGAGAAGGTACTTGGAGGCCACTGTAATAACGGAGTCGGAGCTATACTTTGCACTGGTTACCCGCTGCGACATCTGCCACGCGACTATTTTCTTGACCGCGGGAGCACCGCACATCTTCGAGGGCGACGTACATGGTGCTTGTTCTTTCTTCGGGGGTCGATCAGAGAGGGGGAAGTCACCATTCGTTGTGTAGCGACGGAGGCGAACCCGATGGGGGCCGCTCAACGACGGATGGACATCGCTTATTACTTAGACCAAGGTCTTGACCATCACATCGACATCTCGGCCAAGACTTGGTAACCTCATCAGCACCTCCGACGGGAAATACACCAACAGGGTCGAGTTTGTTTAAACTAGGTACCGAGGTAGAGTCATGGAGGCATTCCACGTGACAATGAAGTTGAGTTTGGAGACAGCGTCCAAGCTCAGTTCCAAGAGTAAGCTCACGCAAAGTTCGATCCCGTCGTTATGGACTTGAACGAATATTTGTCGACATGCATATCATAGAGAAAACGATGAAGAGCATCGTAGAGGACAAGTTGGGAGCGTTGAGGTTTGCGGTGGTGACGCAACTCACGATGGGCTTCCTCGGCTTCATCAAGAAGTGGTGCATCGAAGTTATGCAGTCAGCAATAAAGCAAAGGACAGAATATAACTCTCAGCAGACCACAAGCTGGGCCATGTCCGAGCGACCGTGGCTAAGCGGGTGATCAGCGAGTTAGTTGATCAGCGAGTATCCGCATACGACGACTGCATGGAGGCGTTCTACGATAGAGGTTCACCCTAATTTTTCCGAGGCTCCCCACCTGACCTTAAGGAGCTCCACAACTCACCCGAAAACTGACTTCAGCTGTAATAAAATTGCTTCTCGATGAATAATCCCATGGCCCAAGAATACAACTACGTCATTTTTTTAAACAAGATCGGCATTCGGACGATTTTGGGTTAAGGATCCCCGTCATTCAGAAACCAATTTAGCGTAAATATGCTACCTCCCTCTATCGCACAACCTAACCATGTGTACATACGCGTACGTGATACGAGTACGATATGCAGTTCGGAGGATGTACTGTAGGCAAAACATTGAACCGAGCAGAGAAGTTTTATATGGATTTGCATGCAGACGAAGGTCTGGGGTCGAACATCTTCCTCACTGTTTTTTAACGATCATCAGCTTAAGGCATGATGTTATTCGTATTCGGATTGTGGATTTGTTGACAGCGGAAGATGAAACACCTCGACACGGCCTTTCACTATAGCACCCCGTGCCTCCGCAGTGGGTTCGTAGTGTAACGGTTTGTTTTGTTCTTTCTGTATGTGTCTCGCTTTCAGGTTAGCTTATGACCCTCCTGGCTACGCGAGCCACACCGCTTCCTCGAGTTATAGTCCTCGATTTAGCGTCCGGGCAGTTCTAGCTTGTTTTTCCTGCTTCCGGGTATCCGTGCTTTCGGACTTGCTGTTGTCTGATTCGCAGCGTCCACGAGTAATCGGCTACAGCCTTGCAAGTTAGAGGTGTGGGAATGGGTTGTGAAGTGCCGCATCTTCGATCCATTCTCCGAATTCTCCGGATTGTTTTTGTTCGTATCTGAGTTGTCTATGAATCTGCATATACCACCTTTCAGGGTGGGCTGCTAGTGTTATGGTTTTCCCCTCTCCCTGTTGCGGCGTTGTGGCTTGTAGCAATCGTCCCCTCATCATACCTGGCAGGCGTTATCGTCTGCTTTTCTGATGAGCGCGTCGCCCCTTCGTTTAGAAGACATCTAAACGAATAAAAATAGTTTATAACATCGTCAAGCACCCCGTGTGAGTGACCAGAACAGAGCCAAAGGCATCAACCTGCTAGCGGTAGTGGATCCCTAGGTCCATACTGCCTTACCCTTAACAGAGGGACCGTATAACCGTAATATTAATATTACGGGGGTCCATAGTTAACGGGACCAAATTTTATAGGTAAAAATAGGTAAATATATAGGTTTTTTTTTATTTATACCATAGGTCCTATTAACTATGGACCCCCCGTAATAGTAGTTTGTATGCACAGTACACACAATTATTATCTGATGATGGACTGAATGTCGATAATGATGCGACCTGGTACCGCGCCGGAAAAGAGAGAGTCTTGAACAGCTCTGGTCCTGTACTACAGTTAACACAAATATTTTGTTATGTGTATACCAGGTGTCCTGTGATACCATCACTATTACCAGTATATGTACCAGGTATTGCTGACATACAGTACTATTAAGTTCAGTTTCGTGGGTTCGAGTCTGACCGAGTGTATACGAGTACTCGTCTGGACGTTTTCTTGCATGAAAAAAATGTAATTAGCGGAAAACGCGAGAGCGTGAGTCAGCAACATTGGATGAAAATCGACGAGCAGTGGGAATGCTGAACCCCATGCGAGACCAAAATAAAGGCACGTACCTGGGGGGGGGGGGGAAGAGACGACACCTGTGACCACAGCTTGTCCAAAAAAGATCGCTGAGGGTAGAACCTCCTACGAGCGGGAAAGTAAAAGTGATGATGAAACAAAAAAAAAAAACGATTTTCCCAAGGGCTCCGCGGCAACGGGGAGGGCGCATACGCCGAGCGATGCGTCTATGCAACCTTCAAGCTTCTCCACCAAGTCTTTCCAAAGCCACCATAATCAATTGTTGTGTATGCCCCTCATGTTCGTCCCACGGGGTGTGGCGTCTTGGCGTGCTACTACGGCGGACCATAGTAAATAGGACCTACGGAACACACAAAAACCTATATATCTCCCTATTTTTACTAACAATATTTGGTCCTATTACTGGTCCCCGGTGCTACGCGGTACGTACTGCTGTATGTATTGATATTGCTATTAATAGTACCATACATGATGTGCTGAGCGGTTTCATTTTTCTCCCAATTTATTTTGTATTTCGCCCCACCTGTATTATTATTATTATTATTATTAATAGTTTATTTATTTTATCGGTTCAACCTGTTGTATCGTGTACCAGGTAGTAATCAGTAGTTAAGACGAACGATCGTCGACGCGCTGTGTGACAGTCCCGCCCGCCCCGCCGGCTGATTGGATACATCAATTTGCATCGTCACATCCGCACTATCTCGTTTACCCTTGAGCCGAGACCACATTACGGAGTCTCTCGCCCCCGTGCATTATTATTCGTCCCCACCATCTCACCAGTCCTCAGCTACCCGTGCGACTTCGACCACACGTGACACCCGCACATCTAAGACGCCATCCACGAAATAAGAGCTGCTACTGTACTACTACTGCTGCTGTACACCACGACTACATCTGCACGAGTACTCGAGACGCTGCTGCTTAACTAGCACTCTCCGCAGAAAGAAGACCTCTTCCCCGCTCACCTCTCGAAGTACAGCAGTATCGCGAGAACACCTACGAGTATCACGACACAGCGAGCACGAGGCAGGGACAAGAAGAAGATGATGAATCAGAATAACAACAACAACAACAACAACAACAGCCACGTCAACAAGGGCAGCAAGGTGCGAGTCTCAATGCGGAGATATTATCCCTTTCGCTTTCTCCTTGCTCTCTTCGCTTGCAGCATTCTGTATCACCGCACGGCGCGTCATTCACGGCAGATGCTATTTGGTGGGATTTCTGTATACAGGATGTATGTAGTAGCTACCAACGCGATTTACGGCAGGTTACAGAAGCTGCGATTAGCTACGTATACTTGTAGTACTCGGTTGTTTGCGATATATGATACGGCCTCGGCGCCATAGCTGCGAGAAGTTCGCACCATCATCTTCGTTCCCGATTCATACGAAGAGAGTGATCGCCGCCCCAACTGATTCGGCCACACGGCGAAAAAACGAACTCACAGTCCTGCCTATCCTCGCGATTACCGATCGTTTTCTTCGTGTGTGTGTAGCGTTACGGGTTGTTCTCGTACAGCGAGTACGGCAAAAAACTCAGTCGCCATATCAAACGCTAAAAGAAATTTGACGATCGAGATTTTGCTTGCTTTAGAATTCACCCGGCGAGCGTGTGACGACCGCTTCACGCGAGACGAACCACCACCACCACCTCCTCTTCATCCTCCTCCTCCTCCTCCTCCTCCTCCTCCTCCTCCTCCTCCTCCTCCTCCTCCTCCTCCTCCTCCTCTTGCCGGCATTATCCAAGTGTCGTCGTATCGATAATTTGTTGGGTTCGCATGAACGAATCACGATGGAGGATGAACAGTATTACGGGGGTCCATAGTTAATAGGACCTGTGGTGTACATAAAAACCTATATATTTACCTATTTTTGCTAACAATATTTGGTCCTGTTTACTATGGTCCCCCGTAATAGTCCGCATCGCTTCGTATCCAGATGTCATTCGTCTCGTCCCGCCTGCAAGGATTTCCGCTTTCTTCGCTTGTACTGTATGTACTGAAGTACCAAACACCCCACGGCGCGCTTCTATGCCGAAGATCAATAGATGTCCATGTTTCTACCTGTGGTTCGTATGATTGTTTAGCTACGAGCAGTAGTACGCCGTTCGTCCGCGTCATTCATTTGAAACCTGTTACTTACGTAGGAACGAGCGCCGCCTGAATCGATGTCGCCAAGCACCGAGAAACACAGCTTACCAACCCGAGACCTTGCGGGTATCGATCGCGTTTGATTGTGTGCGCGTGTACTCGTCGGCGCCCTCGTGCGAACAATCAATCGATCGCTGTATACGAACACGTATCCAAAGCTACTGTATCAGTACTCGTATTAATAGTACGAGGATTGTTCGTTTTCTAGTCGCGGCTGCCTGTACGCACGGAATGTGGTACGCCCGAATTTGGCCGCGAAGCCTCGCCGACCGCGATTTTGTTTGTTTGTAGTTCGCCCGAATATGACGCTAAACGAAGCACCGCACCGTCAGCGGTGGTTATTGGATTTGTCCCAGCCAGTGCCTTTGTATCGATAATTCTTTTGGTCCACATGTGATGCTGCGAGTGTTCGTACGTACTACTAACTGTGCAGTAGTTCATACGTATAGCTTCGCTTCCTGGTACTGTAGTTCCGTCCGATTCGACCGAAACTAACCCTCTTGATACTGCAGTCCCGTTTTGGGGACAGATTACTTAGACTTTGACTGGTCTGTTCCCCAAACGGGACGGCAGTACTACTTAAGTTGCTCGCTAAATACCGAAAAAACCTGATACTGTACAAGATACAAACTTAAACTGCAGTGTTGGATATCGTATCGAAGTGTCGATGCATCCAAATAACGAACGAACTTGCGATATACCTGGTATCGTGCCGGGCGTGTTTGGCCCTCAATCCCCTGGCATCTCCGTGTTTTCGATGCTGACACTGCCACGTGTACTCTACGGTAGAGCTGAGACTGAACGAAAGCTTCGATATCGTATTTAGTAGTATCAAGTACCTATCGTAATCGTATCGAGAACAGTTTTGTGTATCCAGTGCCGCCCTGTGGTACGGGTATGTGATACTTGTACTATTAATACTACTGCTGTACGAAATACGTCTGGTGGTATGATTTCCTTCTTTCCCGAAGGAAATACTGCGGGACGTGCGTTACATTTTTTACCGCAATTGATTATCATCGTCGCCACCGACGACTCTCCGCAAAACAACACAGAACAAACTCAACTGCCCTGCAGGGAGGTCTTTTATTCAAGCCGATCCCCGCCGCCGTCGCCGTCACGGCCACCGCTCGCTTTTTAGAAACGTTTTGGCGCTGATGTTTCCCTTCCAGTGCCTGTCGAGTATATATACAGTACATACTCATCCGTGCAGTTTGCAGACTGTACAACACGATCCTTGTTGTGTCTTACCGTTCGTTGCTTTCAACATGCATGCGCCGCAAAATGCATACTGCTTGTACGTATAGCCTCACAACTTGCTTACAACACCCAGCACACACAGAGGCCTGTCATGCGAAATCCGGGAATCGAACTCGGGTCGTGTGAATGGCCATCACGCTCCTACTGCTGAGCCAATAGTGCATCTTGATCTCATCATTGTACGAGCACCAATGTACTGCAGACGCTACATATCACAGAGGTCAAACTCGTGGTGCTTTCCGTTCCAACGAGCCCCGCTGTTAGGAATGACGCTGGCGTTTTTCAAAGCGGCATCCGCCACATGCATGTACTAATATATATGTGTGCCTTCCGCGTGCCCCATCCCGTGTGTGCCCCAAACGAAACAAATCGAAGGTTGGGTCGCGCTTGACCTCATCATTGTCTTCACTTAAGGCGGACGTCAGCAAGCGGCTTCGAATTACGGCAGAGAGTACCGAAGCACCGCTATCGGCGGCGGAAGGAATACTTGCAGGGCTCAACAAAAATGGGTCTATGCTGGCGAGCGTTGGCACCCGGGAGGGGATGGAGGAAGTGCTCGCCATCATCGCCCCCCTCATGGCTGCCATAGAAATGGGAAAGAAAATGGTCAGGTGCGAATGCGTGTTTGTGTCTTTCCGGCGCATCAGACCAATGTGTGACGCGTGTCTGTAGGAGGAGTTGCAAGGTCAAGTCTTGTTGTGGGGGTGGGTGGGTTCGTTGTAGTGCAAGTAAGTGCAATTTTTGCTGCGTGTATAGGCCCCCCTCCCGCCGCCGTGTGCTTACTATAGGGCCGTCGCCATGAACTATTGTCATCGTGCGACCGGGTCGTGCCACCCGTTTTGATTGGTGTGTTCACGATCAGATCCTAAAATATTGTCGTCCCCCAAGCAAGCAGTAGCCGACCGATACCGTCATGGTCAACCTTTCTCGTCGCGTTAGTTTGGCAGGCTTTGTTCACGTATCCATGTACGCGGTCATCTCCATCGACGCTAAACTCCACGGTGTGTCCTCGTGCGTGGCGTGCTCGGTGCCTTCACAGGAGGCGCCAAGGCCTCGTTGTCACGCCGGCGATGCAGGAGGACCTGCGAGAGGTCATCGCCTGGAACGCGAGAACATGTGGCGCAGCGCTGGTCGATAGCGTGTACAAGGTACAACCGCCACCCAGTACTGTAAAATGTCTGTATGTGCTACGTACGTAGTGCACACAAGGTGTACGGTGCTCGTATTGCTAAAACTGCTGCTGAGCTATATGGATGGTGGCGTGGTGTAAATACTCTAGACGTTGTCTCTTTTCCGTGGCGTCGGTGGCTGGACACGTTCATGGCGTAGGGTAACAGCGGACCCGGGCTGCTCTGTTGCCTTCCGCATATAGTTCAGGCACTTCCGTCTTGCGTGCCTCATGCCAAACTATAATTTGTCGGCGCGACCGTAACTTTGGATTTTTCTGCCCGGCACGATTGGTTACAAGACAATATCAAAAGAGTGCCACGATATTGACGTCAGGCGATGGAAGTGCCGCTGTAGCCATCCTGTCCCTCTTCCCTATTTCCCTCTCTCACCCTCCCTCCCTCCCTCAATCCATTCTCTCCCCCCCCCCCCCCCACCCACAGCCCGCCTTCGACCCCACCAAGACCAAAAAGCAGCAGCAGACCATCTCCGGGATGATAGCGAAAGAACGCAGACTGGTCGCCAAGATGCAGGCTCGCACACTCCACCGATCCGCCTCTTCCTCGACCGTAGTCAGCAGAGGCTCAACGGCATCGCCCTCCTCCAGATCCTCCGCCAGCTCCGGATCCGGGCCGTCCCGCACATCTTCCAAAATGTGTTCTTTCACGAAAGAAACACGAGGCGTAGTGTTTTTTGCCCGTGTCGCGCGGGTCTCCCCCGGAGCGGCGTTTGTGCCGGCTGCTCGGCCCTCGGCACGGGTCGACCCGCGAGTTTCTCACTTGTCGGGAAGCGCGGCAATCCGCCGGTGATGTGCGCACGCGTGCGTTCGTGCCCGGTGGGATGTCATTGTCGGACGTTTTGCGGCCCCGGTACGGTTGAGCATGGAATGATAGCCTATAGCGAAGCGATAGTGAAGGCTACGCTTGACGCGAGGCGTTTGTTTGGGTTGGACCCCCAGAGCTTTTTCTCTAGTAGTAGAAGCAGGGGGGGTGTCCGTATGTTGCTGACTTGGTGTATGGATTTGTCCCATGTCTACGCAGCAGCGGGTAGTATGCACGGAGAGGGTGATGCTTGGTTGCGGTTGTGATGAATTGGCTGCTGCGTGTTCGTGATACGATCGCGTGTTTTCGCGAGTTGACGGAGATTTTTGGGTGGGTTCCTTTGGTAAAACGCCTGTTATGCGGGATATATATTGGCAGGGCCGGATGGGGGAGGTCATTTTATGATGCACCGCACCTCGGCGGCCATCTTCGTGGCATATGTGTTTCTGTAGTTAAGCTACTATTATGTAGTGCCTATGGAGTTTCGGTGCACCGGTATGTGTTAGGCGTGCCATCATTATGTCTGGGTCGTGTTTGTCTTGAGTGTTCTGGGCAGTGAGATGGACCACACCCCCGGGCCCGTCTTCATGGCATAGTGTTAACTGATCCTTACTACTCTAGTACTTAGAGGGTATCGACAAACTGGAATTATGTGTTTAACGGGTATAATGCGTGTCCTATGTGTCTTCTACTGTTCTGTTTCTGTGGTGTGTGTGGCTGCCTATCTATGGCAATGGTGGAGAACACGTTTCCGACGTGCGTTCGTAAATATTTGAAACTCCTATCACCAACGGTTTCTTTCAACCAAAGCTCTCATATATCATGCCTGTGCATGTTGTCCAGGACGTTTGACCGCCGGCAGCTTTTCGATGCCTCCGTGCGCGCCGAACCGAGCGGAAGCCAGCAGTGGTACCGCCGGCCTCGAGCTCGCCTCGTGTGTGGCAGGTATCATGTCTATCACAACATATCGTTTCCGATTCTTCGGTTGACTTGAATACAACCTCGCTCAAACATGCAGCGACCAAGAAACAAATCCGATAGTAGAGCGCGCCGCCAGCCGCGCCACCCGTACACATAGTGGTTACTCGAAGAGGCATAGCTTGCCGCCAGTTCGCGCTGCGTACTCGTCCATGTTTTTTGTTGTCACAGTCATACAGACATGCAGCAGTCGATAAGAGGACCCGGAAACAGAAGTGTGCCGCTAGTCGCGCTACTTCTTCAAAAAACGTTTTACTGTCGCGCTCAAACATGAACCACGTGCCGCCAGTTTACACCATCATGTATTTTAGCCGTGTCCATCCTGACCGTTTTCCGATCGATGATACTCACTCTTGGCGTGTACCAGCCCTTGCAGAGAGGCAACATGTATTGCCCCTCGATGGAAACTGCAGGCGTAAAATGTGGCAACCCTCACAGAAAAGCCATGCACGAATGGCGCCTCTGTTAGGGAAACCTGTGGCAGAGGAAACCACGCCCTGCAATACCCGATCGTAGCTCAACCATGTTCGCTTTATAAGGTTAAATCACTGAGTCAATTAGTCAGCTGGCTGAACAGCCTTTATCTTTTACGAAGCGAACAAAGCCTTCGTATATTTTGGGCTTAACGAGATCGACGCGCCAAACGTACTTTGGCTATGCAGCTAGCTGTAGGGGCGACAGTGACCCCTCCCTCTCTACGTGACTAGACTTGGCCCTACCGGCTGCCACCTATCCCAACGGTTCATGACCACCAAGAACACGCGGGCTTGAAGAGACTAGCGTGGGGAATTTCCGCGTTTGCTGTTGTGCTGGCGTTCTGCGAAAATGTTCATGACGGATGGCGATCGGTAGTCGGTACACTTTAATCACTCGGCACGAATGGGTAAGTTTCCCTCGGGGCGAACATCATCTGCATCTCCTCGCGACTCCACCGGAATGCTCGGGTCTCACAATACGGCGTCGAAATGGACAGGGTGCGTTAGGATCTGGATGTAGTGTGGATGAGGGGACACGGTGTAATGGTTAGAAGGGGATGGAACTATACTTTTTTTGTCCAGTCTACCGAGGGAACAAAAAAACACCGACTCAAGATGAAACGTCGGCTTGCCCCCGTGAGTGGCATTTCTAACTGAGACATCAACCATCTTCATCATCAGAGCAGCCCGGACTGTCTAGCTACGGTTTCGCACGATGGTCTCTAAATACCGAGATCGCCCAGCACCTGAAACCAGTCGTCGTCACACACCTTGGAGGCAGTCATCACCAGACGATCTGAACAATATGAGGTTATGAGCCTCGTCTACGAGCTAGCGTACAGGACTAGGGAAAGCACGGGACTGCGATTATACTGCCATAGAGTTCGGGTCAGGGTTGGGGTTGGTGTTCCGATCGGAGGGTCGGATTGAGGGCCCCAGCACAAAGCCCCCGAAATCTATTCACTATCAACGTTTTTTTCTTCACGTAGTGGTAGTCGGTGGACTCTTTTGGAAGCTAAGTGGAAGTTAGCCAAACCCGTGGAAACAGGTGGAAGGTGGAAGACTATAGAGGTATAGTAAAGCTCTTGAAAGCTTCTATACCAAATGTGGTCGTGGAAACGTCAATAAATGGAATTCCGTGAAAGATTCCACTTCCATCAACAATGGGAGTTTCCATACGTTTCCAGGGAAGTTTCCACCAACTTCAATGGAAGTTTTCTTTCTATCCATGGAATTTTTTATTTTTCTCTATCAGAGCTTGACGGAGTTGGGTTTTATTCCGTGAAAGCTTTCACCCACTTCCATGGCAGTACATTTACAATCGTGGAAACTTCCAAAACCTTTCACAGAAGATGGTGGAAGCTTCCGTGGAAGGAGGTTAAAAAAAATGGTATTATGTGATTTCTCAAGTCTAAGACAGGATAGCCTCTGCCCTCTGCTGCTTGTCGAAAAAACGGCATATCATCGGAGTCAAGCAGGATCATTTTCTTAGGACTACGAATATCTCCGTAGCGCTCTAGGCCTATTACCTGCCGAATTACGCCGAAACTCATACTGTTTTTCGAGCTGATTCGATCCGGTTTTTTAATATTTAAGATTAATCCGCCGGAAACCCAGATTCTTGCGTGATATGTAGTGATTCATGCATAACGCGGAGACCGTCTGTTGCACGCCACAGACAGGTTGCCGCAGACAAAGTGCGCCACACCATAGGTTGACGTATTGTGGAAGGTCACGGGTTACCGCGGAACAAAAAGGAGGCCACACTGCAGGCTGACACATAGCGGAGTGCCACGGGTTGCCACATTTGACAAAGTACGCCACGCCACGGACTGATGCATCTTGGAATGGCAAGGGTTGCTGCTCAAGAGAAAGTATGCCACTGCAACAGACTGATGCATCTTGGAATGGCAAGGGTTGCTGCTCAAGAGAGAGTATGCCACTGCAACAGACTGATGCGGTACGGAACACCACGGGCTGCCGCATACACAACGGCCGACTACGTCACGCCGCAAGCCGACCCGTAAAATATAGTGCGCCACGCCGCAGACTGGCGTATTTCGGAATGCCACAGGATGCAGCATAGACACGACCAAGTACGCCACGTCACGGGCGGAGGTACAAAAGACGGGACCAAGACTGCACGCCACATGCTGACTAGCATATTCATAGAACCTGAAACGACAAGTCTGTACACCACAAGCTGACGAATAAGGGTCAGGAATACAACAAGTTTATCTTCAAGACCGAGACTGTACACCACTACAGTAGCTGCCTATTAGGGGGCAAGAAAATTCCTAACAAAAAAAAAAATATGCTTCAAGAACGAGAGGCTGCTACGATGGAAGCCTCAAACAGCAACGGAAACCTCGCCGATGCCACGAGGATACTGACACCATTCAGCGGGAAGGACCTCACGCTCTTCGAAGGCTGGTTCGAGAAAGCCGAAGTCATGAGGAGCACATACAAATCGACCGGATATTCACAAAGTGAGGAGAGGACAGGCCAGACCAACCGAGGAGACGTCGGAGGAGATCGACACCCTCTTTGCACTACATTATGTAATTGGGACAGCCCCTCACCCAGCACCAGGTCACATGCAGTCGAGCCGACCCCGAGCTCTTTTTTCTGTATTGTCGTTGTTAACACGCGAACCAGCATCCTACCTTGTGTGCAGGCACAAAGCGGGGACAAGCGGAACCCATGGTCGTGGTAAAAAGGCATGGCAGAAGCTGCACTTCAAGTATATGGCAGTCACAGATGAGACCGTTTGATGCAAGTCTGCCGAACGTTTGGCCACGACCACGATTCCCGGGCAAGACCCCGACGGATACTACCTCCGATCCTTTCTCTTTTTGCGGCCACGTGGAGGATATGGGAGGACCCATTTCGGATAGAAAATTCGTAGATATCATGGTTCAATGGGAAGGAAACAAACAGAACAAAAATGCCCTGACGGAACACTCTAAAGATATGAAGCTCATGATGTAATGGGACCCTTCACTCAAGACATAACATACCTAGAGCACCATATAACATCTACACCTTGACAGTGGAACAAAATCCCGAGCCTTTATAAGTGGCTGGTCTATGCTGCAACAACCCGGGATACTACAGCGGGGCTGCGGCTTGTACGCCAAGGATGCACGTGTATGGGCTTGTCCGACGACAGACAGGCCTTCCTCCCTATCGGTAGGGAGACTACTATGCTGGTAGACTGCGGTGCCACGGAACACTTCCTGGACGACGAGCTGATTCCCATCGAGGGAAGAGTGTTGAACTGCACCGGACTCGACAAACCGAAACATGCAAGAGCAGCCGGCAAGCATCTACTTATTAGCCCTGTCAGCAGTCTTCTGCCCGAGATCATCATCGACGAGACCAGAGAGATTCATGATTAGGCTTCCCCAGCCTGGTCATTTCAATAACAGGTCGCCATCTCTAGTCTGCCCCCGATGCAGTAAAAACGAGAAATCTCCGCTATCATTGAACCGGGGAATTCCCACCATAAAACGAATAATACCGTGGCGCGTCTGCAGCAACTGAGCGCCGACGTGGGTGTGTGTTCGATGCAAGTTGGTCTAGGCGCAAAGAAGCACGCACAGGATGCGTTTACATCCGCAACGGCGCTCCCAACGAACGTGGTGCCTAAAGCCGGAATAGGCGGCCGGGACTCATCAGCCCCGGTAGCACGGCATTGCTATGTACGAAAGGTGGCAGCGGCATCGACCGCAACGGCACCGTTTTGAGCTGCGACACCTGTACCTGACGAACCAAGTAGGAGAAAAAACACGCCAGGAATACTGCGCGCAGGTGAGTTTGCTAAAGTCGACCTGGTGTCGACACTGCAGCAACCAGACGAGAAACTAGATGGTTGACAAAGCACCAATGTTTGTTTAAAATAGTCGGAGAATCAATGCCTGGGATCGCTGGAGATAATTGCCTGGGTTTACTGGAACATCCTGGGGTCGCCGGAGCATCATTCCGTAGGGTCACTAGAATATCGTCACCTAGGGTCACCGGGTATTGCTTGAGGCCGCTGAAAACGTATCGTCTGGGGCGACTGGAGCGTCATCGCTCGGGGTCGCCTGAGTAACATTGTTAGGGACTTCTGGAGAATCATCGCGGAGCACCACCGGTCTTGGATCGCCTGAGGGTCGGTGCATGAGGTTGCCGAGGCATCGTCGCCTGGGATAGCCGAGACGCCATTCCTGTGGACTGCCGGAGCATAGTAGCGCATAATCGCCAGAGCATCAAGCGAATCACTCGTGATCACTGGGCCATCCTTGCATCGCTGAAGATTCATCACCTAGAATCGCCCGAGTTTCGTCGTCTAGTGTCGCCGGAGTATCATCGCTTACGATAGCTGGAGCTCATCGCCAGAGGCTGGCGGAGCATCACCGCAATCGCCGCAACGTCGTCGCCTGGGGTCGTCGGAGCATCATATCCTGACGTCGCAGGAGTATTGTCCTGCAGCCGCCGGAAAATCATCGTCTGGGGTCACCGGGGCATGATGGCCTAGAGCTTGTCGAATCGACACCACTCGCATCACCCTGGGTCGCACCTGAGATGGGCATGTACATTCGCAGATTATCAGTAGATCGCGACGGGACACTCATGCGATTGTGCACATGACGGAAAACACCTTCCTCTCTCCTAGCCTTTACCTATAGCACATGCAGCCCTACAATACACAGAGTTCTCGGACGAGAAAAAAAACAATAACCAAAGCCTTGTCCATCACCTGCGTGATGGAATAGTCTCAAAACGCCCGACATATCCTGGAGAGAGTCTCGCACGGAATGCTAGATTGAGCTGTCCGAGGACCATGCGGGGGAGGAGAAGGTACTTGGAGGCCACTGTAATAACGGAGTCGGAGCTATACTTTGCACTGGTTACCCGCTGCGACATCTGCCACGCGACTATTTTCTTGACCGCGGGAGCACCGCACATCTTCGAGGGCGACGTACATGGTGCTTGTTCTTTCTTCGGGGGTCGATCAGAGAGGGGGAAGTCACCATTCGTTGTGTAGCGACGGAGGCGAACCCGATGGGGGCCGCTCAACGACGGATGGACATCGCTTATTACTTAGACCAAGGTCTTGACCATCACATCGACATCTCGGCCAAGACTTGGTAACCTCATCAGCACCTCCGACGGGAAATACACCAACAGGGTCGAGTTTGTTTAAACTAGGTACCGAGGTAGAGTCATGGAGGCATTCCACGTGACAATGAAGTTGAGTTTGGAGACAGCGTCCAAGCTCAGTTCCAAGAGTAAGCTCACGCAAAGTTCGATCCCGTCGTTATGGACTTGAACGAATATTTGTCGACATGCATATCATAGAGAAAACGATGAAGAGCATCGTAGAGGACAAGTTGGGAGCGTTGAGGTTTGCGGTGGTGACGCAACTCACGATGGGCTTCCTCGGCTTCATCAAGAAGTGGTGCATCGAAGTTATGCAGTCAGCAATAAAGCAAAGGACAGAATATAACTCTCAGCAGACCACAAGCTGGGCCATGTCCGAGCGACCGTGGCTAAGCGGGTGATCAGCGAGTTAGTTGATCAGCGAGTATCCGCATACGACGCTGCATGGAGGCGTTTCTACGATAGAGGTTCACCCTAATTTTTCCGAGGCTCCCCACCTGACCTTAAGGAGCTCCACAACTCACCCGAAAACTGACTTCAGCTGTAATAAAATTGCTTCTCGATGAATAATCCCATGGCCCAAGAATACAACTACGTCATTTTTTTTAAACAAGATCGGCATTCGGACGATTTTGGGTTAAGGATCCCCGTCATTCAGAAACCAATTTAGCGTAAATATGCTACCTCCCTCTATCGTACAACCTAACCATGTGTACATACGCGTACGTGATACGAGTACGATATGCAGTTCGGAGGATGTACTGTAGGCAAAACATTGAACCGAGCAGAGAAGTTTTATATGGATTTGCATGCAGACGAAGGTCTGGGGTCGAACATCTTCCTCACTGTTTTTTAACGATCATCAGCTTAAGGCATGATGTTATTCGTATTCGGATTGTGGATTTGTTGACAGCGGAAGATGAAACACCTCGACACGGCCTTTCACTATAGCACCCCGTGCCTCCGCAGTGGGTTCGTAGTGTAACGGTTTGTTTTGTTCTTTCTGTATGTGTCTCGCTTTCAGGTTAGCTTATGACCCTCCTGGCTACGCGAGCCACACCGCTTCCTCGAGTTATAGTCCTCGATTTAGCGTCCGGGCAGTTCTAGCTTTTTTTTTCCTGCTTCCGGGTATCCGTGCTTTCGGACTTGCTGTTGTCTGATTCGCAGCGTCCACGAGTAATCGGCTACAGCCTTGCAAGTTAGAGGTGTGGGAATGGGTTGTGAAGTGCCGCATCTTCGATCCATTCTCCGAATTCTCCGGATTGTTTTTGTTCGTATCTGAGTTGTCTATGAATCTGCATATACCACCTTTCAGGGTGGGCTGCTAGTGTTATGGTTTCCCCTCTCCCCTGTTGCGGCGTTTGTGGCTTGTAGCAATCGTCCCCTCATCATACCTGGCAGGCGTTATCGTCTGCTTTTCTGATGAGCGCGTCGCCCCTTCGTTTAGAAGACATCTAAACGAATAAAAATAGTTTATAACATCGTCAAGCACCCCGTGTGAGTGACCAGAACAGAGCCAAAGGCATCAACCTGCTAGCAGTAGTGGATCCCTAGGTCCATACTGCCTTACCCTTAACAGAGGGACCGTATAACCGTAATATTAATATTACGGGGGTCCATAGTTAACGGGACCAAATTTGTATAGGTAAAAATAGGTAAATATATAGGTTTTTTTTTATTTATACCATAGGTCCTATTAACTATGGACCCCCCCGTAATAGTAGTTTGTATGCACAGTACACACAATTATTATCTGATGATGGACTGAATGTCGATAATGATGCGACCTGGTACCGCGCCGGAAAAGAGAGAGTCTTGAACAGCTCTGGTCCTGTACTACAGTTAACACAAATATTTTGTTCTGTGTATACCAGGTGTCCTGTGATACCATCACTATTACCAGTATATATACCAGGTATTGCTGACATACAGTACTATTAAGTTCAGTTTCGTGGGTTCGAGTCTGACCGAGTGTATACGAGTACTCGTCTGGACGTTTTCTTGCATGAAAAAAATGTAATTAGCGGAAAACGCGAGAGCGTGAGTCAGCAACATTGGATGAAAATCGACGAGCAGTGGGAATGCTGAACCCCATGCGAGACCAAAATAAAGGCACGTACCTGAGGGGGGGGGGGGGAAGAGACGACACCTGTGACCACAGCTTGTCCAAAAAAGATCGCTGAGGGTAGAACCTCCTACGAGCGGGAAAGTAAAAGTGATGATGAAACAAAAAAAAAAAAACGATTTTCCCAAGGGCTCCGCGGCAACGGGGAGGGCGCATACGCCGAGCGATGCGTCTATGCAACCTTCAAGCTTCTCCACCAAGTCTTTCCAAAGCCACCATAATCAATTGTTGTGTATGCCCCTCATGTTCGTCCCACGGGGTGTGGCGTCTTGGCGTGCTACTACGGCGGACCATAGTAAATAGGACCTACGGAACACACAAAAACCTATATATCTCCCTATTTTCCCTAACAATATTTGGTCCTATGTACTGGTCCCCGGTGCTACGCGGTACGTACTGCTGTATGTATTGATATTGCTATTAATAGTACCATACATGATGTGCTGAGCGGTTTCATTTTTCTCCCAATTTATTTTGTATTTCGCCCCACCTGTATTATTTATTTATTATTAATAGTTTATTTATTTTATCGGTTCAACCTGTTGTATCGTGTACCAGGTAGTAATCGTAGTTAAGACGAACGATCGTCGACGCGCTGTGTGACAGTCCCGCCCGCCCCGCCGGCTGATTGGATACATCAATTTGCATCGTCACATCCGCACTATCTCGTTTACCCTTGAGCCGAGACCACATTACGGAGTCTCTCGCCCCCGTGCATTATTATTCGTCCCCACCATCTCACCAGTCCTCAGCTACCCGTGCGACTTCGACCACACGTGACACCCGCACATCTAAGACGCCATCCACGAAATAAGAGCTGCTACTGTACTACTACTGCTGCTGTACACCACGACTACATCTGCACGAGTACTCGAGACGCTGCTGCTTAACTAGCACTCTCCGCAGAAAGAAGACCTCTTCCCCGCTCACCTCTCGAAGTACAGCAGTATCGCGAGAACACCCTACGAGTATCACGACACAGCGAGCACGAGGCAGGGACAAGAAGAACAAGATGATGAATCAGAATAACAACAACAACAACAACAACAACAACAGCCACGTCAACAAGGGCAGCAAGGTGCGAGTCTCAATGCGGAGATATTATCCCTTTCGCTTTCTCCTTGCTCTCTTCGCTTGCAGCATTCTGTATCACCGCACGGCGCGTCATTCACGGCAGATGCTATTTGGTGGGATTTCTGTATACAGGATGATGTATGTAGTAGCTACCAACGCGATTTACGGCAGGTTACAGAAGCTGCGATTAGCTACGTATACTTGTAGTACTCGGTTGTTTGCGATATATGATACGGCCTCGGCGCCATAGCTGCGAGAAGTTCGCACCATCATCTTCGTTCCCGATTCATACGAAGAGAGTGATCGCCGCCCCAACTGATTCGGCCACACGGCAAAAAACGAACTCACAGTCCTGCCTATCCTCGCGATTACCGATCGTTTTCTTCGTGTGTGTGTAGCGTTACGGGTTGTTCTCGTACAGCGAGTACGGCAAAAAACTCAGTCGCCATATCAAACGCTAAAAGAAATTTGACGATCGAGATTTTGCTTGCTTTAGAATTCACCCGGCGAGCGTGTGACGACCGCTTCACGCGAGACGAACCACCACCACCACCTCCTCTTCATCCTCTTCCTCCTCCTCCTCCTCCTCTTCTCCTCCTCCTCCTCCTCCTCCTCCTCCTCCTCCTCTTGCCGGCATTATCCAAGTGTCGTCGTATCGATAATTTGTTGGGTTCGCATGAACGAATCACGATGGAGGATGAACAGTATTACGGGGGTCCATAGTTAATAGGACCTGTGGTGTACATAAAAACCTATATATTTACCTATTTTTGCTAACAATATTTGGTCCTGTTTACTATGGTCCCCCGTAATAGTCCGCATCGCTTCGTATCCAGATGTCATTCGTCTCGTCCCGCCTGCAAGGATTTCCGCTTTCTTCGCTTGTACTGTATGTACTGAAGTACCAAACACCCCACGGCGCGCTTCTATGCCGAAGATCAATAGATGTCCATGTTTCTACCTGTGGTTCGTATGATTGTTTAGCTACGAGCAGTAGTACGCCGTTCGTCCGCGTCATTCATTTGAAACCTGTTACTTACGTAGGAACGAGCGCCGCCTGAATCGATGTCGCCAAGCACCGAGAAACACAGCTTACCAACCCGAGACCTTGCGGGTATCGATCGCTTTTGATTGTGTGTGCGTGTACTCGTCGGCGCCCTCGTGCGAACAATCAATCGATCGCTGTATACGAACACGTATCCAAAGCTACTGTATCAGTACTCGTATTAATAGTACGAGGATTGTTCGTTTTCTAGTCGCGGCTGCCTGTACGCACGGAATGTGGTACGCCCGAATTTGGCCGCGAAGCCTCGCCGACCGCGATTTTGTTTGTTTGTAGTTCGCCCGAATATGACGCTAAACGAAGCACCGTCACCGTCAGCGGTGGTTATTGGATTTGTCCCAGCCAGTGCCTTTGTATCGATAATTCTTTTGGTCCACATGTGATGCTGCGAGTGTTCGTACGTACTACTAACTGTGCAGTAGTTCATACGTATAGCTTCGCTTCCTGGTACTGTAGTTCCGTCCGATTCGACCGAAACTAACCCTCTTGATACTGCAGTCCCGTTTTGGGGACAGATTACTTAGACTTTGACTGGTCTGTTCCCCAAACGGGACGGCAGTACTACTTAAGTTGCTCGCTAAATACCGAAAAACCTGATACTGTACAAGATACAAACTTAAACTGCAGTGTTGGATATCGTATCGAAGTGTCGATGCATCCAAATAACGAACGAACTTGCGATATACCTGGTATCGTGCCGGGCGTGTTTGGCCCTCAATCCCCTGGCATCTCCGTGTTTTCGATGCTGACACTGCCACGTGTACTCTACGGTAGAGCTGAGACTGAACGAAAGCTTCGATATCGTATTTAGTAGTATCAAGTACCTATCGTAATCGTATCCGAGAACAGTTTTGTGTATCCAGTGGCGCCCTGTGGTACGGGTATGTGATACTTGTACTATTAATACTACTGCTGTACGAAATACGTCTGGTGGTATGATTTCCTTCTTTCCCGAAGGAAATACTGCGGGACGTGCGTTACATTTTTACCGCAATTGATTATCATCGTCGCCACGACGACGACTCTCCGCAAAACAACACAGAACAAACTCAACTGCCCTGCAGGGAGGTCTTTTATTCAAGCCGATCCCCGCCGCCGTCGCCGTCACGGCCACCGCTCGCTTTTTAGAAACGTTTTGGCGCTGATGTTTCCCTTCCCAGTGCCTGTCGAGTATATATACAGTACATACTCATCCGTGCAGTTTGCAGACTGTACAACACGATCCTTGTTGTGTCTTACCGTTCGTTGCTTTCAACATGCATGCGCCGCAAAATGCATACTGCTTGTACGTATAGCCTCACAACTTGCTTACAACACCCAGCACACACAGAGGCCTGTCATGCGAAATCCGGGAATCGAACTCGGGTCGTGTGAATGGCCATCACGCTCCTACTGCTGAGCCAATAGTGCATCTTGATCTCATCATTGTACGAGCACCAATGTACTGCAGACGCTACACATCACAGAGGTCAAACTCGTGGTGCTTTCCGTTCCAACGAGCCCCGCTGTTAGGAATGACGCTGGCGTTTTTCAAAGCGGCATCCGCCACATGCATGTACTAATATATGTGTGCCTTCCGCGTGCCCCATCCCGTGTGTGCCCCAAACGAAACAAATCGAAGGTTGGGTCGCGCTTGACCTCATCATTGTCTTCACTTAAGGCGGACGTCAGCAAGCGGCTTCGAATTACGGCAGAGAGTACCGAAGCACCGCTATCGGCGGCGGAAGGAATACTTGCAGGGCTCAACAAAAATGGGTCTATGCTGGCGAGCGTTGGCACCCGGGAGGGGATGGAGGAAGTGCTCGCCATCATCGCCCCCCTCATGGCTGCCATAGAAATGGGAAAGAAAATGGTCAGGTGCGAATGCGTGTTTGTGTCTTTCCGGCGCATCAGACCAATGTGTGACGCGTGTCTGTAGGAGGAGTTGCAAGGTCAAGTCTTGTTGTGGGGGTGGGTGGGTTCGTTGTAGTGCAAGTAAGTGCAATTTTGCTGCGTGTATAGGCCCCCCTCCCGCCGCCGTGTGCTTACTATAGGGCCGTCGCCATGAACTATTGTCATCGTGCGACCGGGTCGTGCCACCCGTTTTGATTGGTGTGTTCACGATCAGATCCTAAAATCTTTGTCGTCCCCCAAGCAAGCAGTAGCCGACCGATACCGTCATGGTCAACCTTTCTCGTCGCGTTAGTTTGGCAGGCTTTATTTACGTATCCATGTACGCGGTCATCTCCATCGACGCTAAACTCCACGGTGTGTCCTCGTGCGTGGCGTGCTCGGTGCCTTCACAGGAGGCGCCAAGGCCTCGTTGTCACGCCGGCGATGCAGGAGGACCTGCGAGAGGTCATCGCCTGGAACGCGAGAACATGTGGCGCAGCGCTGGTCGATAGCGTGTACAAGGTACAACCGCCACCCAGTACTGTAAAATGTCTGTATGTGCTACGTACGTAGTGCACACAAGGTGTACGGTGCTCGTATTGCTAAAACCTGCTGAGCTATATGGATGGTGGCGTGGTGTAAATACTCTAGACGTTGTCTCTTTTCCGTGGCGTCGGTGGCTGGACACGTTCATGGCGTAGGGTAACAGCGGACCCGGGCTGCTCTGTTTGCCTTCCGCATATAGTTCAGGCACTTCCGTCTTGCGTGCCTCATGCCAAACTATAATTTGTCGGCGCGACCGTAACTTTGGATTTTTCTGCCCGGCACGATTGGTTACAAGACAATATCAAAAGAGTGCCACGATATTGACGTCAGGCGATGGAAGTGCCGCTGTAGCCATCCTGTCCCTCTTCCCTATTTCCCCTCTCTCACCCTCCCTCCCTCCCTCAATCCATTCTCTCCCGCCCCGCCCCCACCCACAGCCCGCCTTCGACCCCACCAAGACCAAAAAGCAGCAGCAGACCATCTCCGGGATGATAGCGAAAGAACGCAGACTGGTCGCCAAGATGCAGGCTCGCACACTCCACCGATCCGCCTCTTCCTCGACCGTAGTCAGCAGAGGCTCAACGGCATCGCCCTCCTCCAGATCCTCCGCCAGCTCCGGATCCGGGCCGTCCCGCACATCTTCCAAAATGTGTTCTTTCACGAAAGAAACACGAGGCGTAGTGTTTTTTGCCCGTGTCGCGCGGGTCTCCCCCGGAGCGGCGTTTGTGCCGGCTGCTCGGCCCTCGGCACGGGTCGACCCGCGAGTTTCTCACTTGTCGGGAAGCGCGGCAATCCGCCGGTGATGTGCGCACGCGTGCGTTCGTGCCCGGTGGATGTCATTGTCGGACGTTTTGCGGCCCCGGTACGGTTGAGCATGGAATGATAGCCTATAGCGAAGCGATAGTGAAGGCTACGCTTGACGCGAGGCGTTTGTTGTTGGGTTGGACCCCCAGAGCTTTTTCTCTAGTAGTAGAAGCAGGGGGGGTGTCCGTATGTTGCTGACTTGGTGTATGGATTTGTCCCATGTCTACGCAGCAGCGGGTAGTATGCACGGAGAGGGTGATGCTTGGTTGCGGTTGTGATAAATTGGCTGCTGCGTGTTCGTGATACGATCGCGTGTTTTCGCGAGTTGACGGAGATTTTTGGGTGGGTTCCTTTGGTAAAACGCCTGTTATGTGGGATATATATTGGCAGGCCGGATGGGGGAGGTCATTTTATGATGCACCGCACCTCGGCGGCCATCTTCGTGGCATATGTGTTTCTGTAGTTAAGCTACTATTATGTAGTGCCTATGGAGTTTCGGTGCACCGGTATGTGTTAGGCGTGCCATCATTATGTCTGGGTCGTGTTTGTCTTGAGTGTTCTGGGCAGTGAGATGGACCACACCCCCGGGCCCGTCTTCATGGCATAGTGTTAACTGATCCTTACAACTCTAGTACTTAGAGGGTATCGACAAACTGGAATTATGTGTTTAACGGGTATAATGCGTGTCCTATGTGTCTTCTACTGTTCTGTTTCTGTGGTGTGTGTGGCTGCCTATCTATGGCAATGGTGGAGAACACGTTTCCGACGTGCGTTCGTAAATATTTGAAACTCCTATCACCAACGGTTTCTTTCAACCAAAGCTCTCATATATCATGCCTGTGCATGTTGTCCAGGACGTTTGACCGCCGGCAGCTTTTCGACGTCTCCGTGCGCGCCGAACCGAGCGGAAGCCAGCAGTGGTACCGCCGGCCTCGAGCTCGCCTCGTGTGTGGCAGGTATCATGTCTATCACAACATATCGTTTCCGATTCTTCGGTTGACTTGAATACAACCTCGCTCAAACATGCAGCGACCAAGAAACAAATCCGATGGTAGAGCGCGCCGCCAGCCGCGCCACCGTACACATAGTGGTTACTCGAAGAGGCATAGCTTGCCGCCAGTTCGCGCTGCGTACTCGTCCATGTTTTTTGTTGTCACAGTCATACAGACATGCAGCAGTCGATAAGAGGACCCGGAAACAGAAGTGTGCCGCTAGTCGCGCTACTTCTTAAACGTTTTACTGTCGCGCTCAAACATGAACCACGTGCCGCCAGTTTACACCATCATGTATTTTAGCCGTGTCCATCCTGACCGTTTTCCGATCGATGATACTCACTCTTGGCGTGTACCAGCCCTTGCAGAGAGGCAACATGTATTGCCCCTCGATGGAAACCGCAGGCGTAAAATGTGGCAACCCTCACAGAAAAGCCATGCACGAATGGCGCCTCTGTTAGGGAAACCTGTGGCAGAGGAAACCACGCCCTGCAATACCCGATCGTAGCTCAACCATGTTCGCTTTATAAAGGTTAAATCACTGAGTCAATTAGTCAGCTGGCTGAACAGCCTTTATCTTTTACGAAGCGAACAAAGCCTTCGTATATTTTGGGCTTAACGAGATCGACGCGCCAAACGTACTTTGGCTATGCAGCTAGCTGTAGGGGCGACAGTGACCCCTCCCTCTCTACGTGACTAGACTTGGCCCTACCGGTGCCACCTATCCCAACGGTTCATGACCACCAAGAACACGCGGGCTTGAAGAGACTAGCGTGGGGAATTTCCGCGTTTGCTGTTGTGCTGGCGTTCTGCGAAAATGTTCATGACGGATGGCGGTCGGTAGTCGGTACACTTTAATCACTCGGCACGAATGGGTAAGTTTCCCTCGGGGCGAACATCATCTGCATCTCCTCGCGACTCCACCGAATGCTCGGGTCTCACAATACGGCGTCGAAAATGGACAGGGTGCGTTAGGATCTGGATGTAGTGTGGATGAGGGGACACGGTGTAATGGTTAGAAGGGGACGGAACTATACTTTTTTTGTCCAGTCTACCGAGGGAAAAAAAAAAACACCGACTCAAGATGAAACGTCGGCTTGCCCCCGTGAGTGGCATTTCTAACTGAGACATCAACCATCTTCATCATCAGAGCAGCCCGGACTGTCTAGCTACGGTTTCGCACGATGGTCTCTAAATACCGAGATCGCCCAGCACCTGAAACCAGTCGTCGTCACACACCCTGGAGGCAGTCATCACCAGACGATCTGAACAATATGAGGTTATGAGCCTCGTCTACGAGCTAGCGTACAGGACTAGGGAAAGCACGGGACTGCGATTATACTGCCATAGAGTTCGGGTCAGGGTTGGGGTTGGTGTTCCGATCGGAGGGTCGGATTGAGGGCCCCAGCACAAAGCCCCCGAAATCTATTCACCATCAACTTTTCTTCACGTAGTGGTAGTCGGTGGACTCTTTTGGAAGCTAATGGAAGTTAGCCAAACCCGTGGAAACAGGTGGAAGGTGGAAGACTATAGAGGTATAGTAAAGCTCTTGAAAGCTTCTATCAAATGTGGTCGTGGAAACGTTCAATAAATGGAATTCCGTGAAAGATTCCACTTCCATCAACAATGGGAGTTTCCATACGTTTCCAGGGAAGTTTCCACCAACTTCAATGGAAGTTTTCTTTCTATCCATGGAATTTTATTTTCTTCTATCAGAGCTTGACGGAGTTGGGTTTTATTCCGTGAAAGCTTTCACCCACTTCCATGGCAGTACATTTACAATCGTGGAAACTTCCAAAACCTTTCACAGAAGATGGTGGAAGCTTCCGTGGAAGGAGGTTAAAAAAAATGGTATTATGTGATTTCTCAAGTCTAAGACAGGATAGCCTCTGCCCTCTGCTGCTTGTCGAAAAAACGGCATATCATCGGAGTCAAGCAGGATCATTTTCTTAGGACTACGAATATCTCCGTAGCGCTCTAGGCCTATTACCTGCCGAATTACGCCGAAACTCATACTGTTTTTCGAGCTGATTCGATCGGTTTTTTAATGATTTAAGATTAATCCGCCGGAAACCCAGATTCTTGCGTGATATGTAGTGATTCATGCATAACGCGGAGACCGTCTGTTGCACGCCACAGACAGGTTGCCGCAGACAAAGTGCGCCACACCATAGGTTGACGTATTGTGGAAGGTCACGGGTTACCGCGGAACAAAAAGGAGGCCACACTGCAGGCTGACACATAGCGGAGTGCCACGGGTTGCCACATTTGACAAAGTACGCCACGCCACGGACTGATGCATCTTGGAATGGCAAGGGTTGCTGCTCAAGAGAAAGTATGCCACTGCAACAGACTGATGCATCTTGGAATGGCAAGGGTTGCTGCTCAAGAGAAAGTATGCCACTGCAACAGACTGATGCGGTACGGAACACCACGGGCTGCCGCATACACAACGGCCGACTACGTCACGCCGCAAGCCGACCCGTAAAATATAGTGCGCCACGCCGCAGACTGGCGTATTTCGGAATGCCACAGGATGCAGCATAGACACGACCAAGTACGCCACGTCACGGGCGGAGGTACAAAAGACGGGACCAAGACTGCACGCCACATGCTGACTAGCATATTCACAGAACCAGAAACGACAAGTCTGTACACCACAAGCGACGAATAAGGGTCAGGAATACAACAAGTTTATCTTCAAGACCGAGACTGTACACCACTACAGTAGCTGCCGATTAGGGGGCAAGAAAATTCCTAACAAAAAAAATATGCTTCAAGAACGAGAGGCTGCTACGATGGAAGCCTCAAACAGCAACGGAAACCTCGCCGATGCCACGAGGATACTGACACCATTCAGCGGGAAGGACCTCACGCTCTTCGAAGGCTGGTTCGAGAAAGCCGAAGTCATGAGGAGCACATACAAATCGACCGGATATTCACAAAGTGAGGAGAGGACAGGCCAGACCAACCGAGGAGACGTCGGAGGAGATCGACACCCTCTTTGCACTACATTATGTAATTGGGACAGCCCTCACCCAGCACCAGGTCACATGCAGTCGAGCCGACCCCGAGCTCTTTGCTGTATTGTCGTTGTTAACACGCGAACCAGCATCCTACCTTGTGTGCAGGCACAAAGCGGGGACAAGCGGAACCCATGGTCGTGGTAAAAAGGCATGGCAGAAGCTGCACTTCAAGTATATGGCAGTCACAGATGAGACCGTTTGATGCAAGTCTGCCGAACGTTTGGCCACGACCACGATTCCCGGGCAAGACCCGGACGGATACTACCTCCGATCCTTTCTCTTTTTGCGGCCACGTGGAGGATATGGGAGGACCCATTTCGGATAGAAAATTCGTAGATATCATGGTTCAATGGGAAGGAAACAAACAGAACAAAAATGCCCTGACGGAACACTCTAAAGATATGAAGCTCATGATGTAATGGGACCCTTCACTCAAGACATAACATACCTAGAGCACCATATAACATCTACACCTTGACAGTGGAACAAAATCCCGAGCCTTTATAAGTGGCTGGTCTATGCTGCAACAACCCGGGATACTACAGCGGGGCTGCGGCTTGTACGCCAAGGATGTACGTGTATGGGCTTGTCCGACAGACAGGCCTTCCTCCCTATCGGTAGGGAGACTACTATGCTGGTAGACTGCGGTGCCACGGAACACTTCCTGGACGACGAGCTGATTCCCATCGAGGGAAGAGTGTTGAACTGCACCGGACTCGACAAACCGAAACATGCAAGAGCAGCCGGCAAGCATCTACTTATTAGCCCTGTCAGCAGTCTTCTGCCCGAGATCATCATCGACGAGACCAGAGAGATTCATGATTAGGCTTCCCCAGCCTGGTCATTTCAATAACAGGTCGCCATCTCTAGTCTGCCCCCGATGCAGTAAAAACGAGAAATCTCCGCTATCATTGAACCGGGGAATTCCCACCATAAAACGAATAATACCGTGGCGCGTCTGCAGCAACTGAGCGCCGACGTGGGTGTGTGTTCGATGCAAGTTGGTCTAGGCGCAAAGAAAAGCACGCACAGGATGCGTTTACATCCGCAACGGCGCTCCCAACGAAACGTGCCGCCTAAAGCCGGAATAGGCGGCCGGGACTCATCAGCCCCGGTAGCACGGCATTGCTATGTACGAAAGGTGGCAGCGGCATCGACCGCAACGGCACCGTTTTGAGCTGCGACACCTGTACCTGACGAACCAAGTAGGAAAAAAAACACGCCAGGAATACTGCGCGCAGGTGAGTTTGCTAAAGTCGACCTGGTGTCGACACTGCAGCAACCAGACGAGAAACTAGATGGTTGACAAAGCACCAATGTTTGTTTAAAATAGTCGGAGAATCAATGCCTGGGATCGCTGGAGATAATTGCCTGGGTTTACTGGAACATCCTGGGGTCGCCGGAGCATCATTCCGTAGGGTCACTAGAATATCGTCACCTAGGGTCACCGAGGTATTGCTTGAGGCCGCTGAAAACGTATCGTCTGGGGCGACTGGAGCGTCATCGCTCGGGGTCGCCTGAGTAACATTGTTGGGACTTCTGGAGAATCATCGCGGAGCACCACCGGTCTTGGATCGCCTGAGGGTCGGTGCATGAGGTTGCCGAGGCATCGTCGCCTGGGATAGCCGAGACGCCATTCCTGTGACTGCCGGAGCATAGTAGCACATAATCGCCAGAGCATCAAGCGAATCACTCGTGATCACTGGGCCATCCTTGCATCGCTGAAGATTCATCACCTAGAATCGCCCGAGTTTCGTCGTCTAGTGTCGCCGGAGTATCATCGCTTACGATAGCTGGAGCTCATCGCCAGAGGCTGGCGGAGCATCACCGCAATCGCCGCAACGTCGTCGCCTGGGGTCGTCGGAGCATCATATCCTGACGTCGCAGGAGTATTGTCCTGCAGCCGCCGGAAAATCATCGTCTGGGGTCACCGGGGCATGATGGCCTAGGCTTGTCGAATCGACACCACTCGCATCACCCTGGGTCGCACCTGAGATGGGCATGTACATTCGCAGATTATCAGTAGTAGATCGCGACGGGACACTCATGCGATTGTGCACATGACGGAAAACACCTTCCTCTCTCCTAGCCTTTACCTATAGCACATGCAGCCCTACAATACACAGAGTTCTCGGACGAGAAAACAACAACCAAAGCCGAAGCCTTGTCCATCACCTGCGTGATGAATAGTCTCAAAACGCCCGACATATCCTGGAGAGAGTCTCGCACGGAATGCTAGATTGAGCTGTCCGAGGACCATGCGGGGGAGGAGAAGGTACTTGGAGGCCACTGTAATAACGGAGTCGGAGCTATACTTTGCACTGGTTACCCGCTGCGACATCTGCCACGCGACTATTTTCTTGACCGCGGGAGCACCGCACATCTTCGAGGGCGACGTACATGGTGCTTGTTCTTTCTTCGGGGGTCGATCAGAGAGGGGGAAGTCACCATTCGTTGTGTAGCGACGGAGGCGAACCCGATGGGGGCCGCTCAACGACGGATGGACATCGCTTATTACTTAGACCAAGGCTTGACCATCACATCGACATCTCGGCCAAGACTTGGTAACCTCATCAGCACCTCCGACGGGAAATACACCAACAGGGTCGAGTTTGTTTAAACTAGGTACCGAGGTAGAGTCATGGAGGCATTCCACGTGACAATGAAGTTGAGTTTGGAGACAGCGTCCAAGCTCAGTTCCAAGAGTAAGCTCACGCAAAGTTCGATCCCGTCGTTATGGACTTGAACGAATATTTGTCGACATGCATATCATAGAGAAAACGATGAAGAGCATCGTAGAGGACAAGTTGGGAGCGTTGAGGTTTGCGGTGGTGACGCAACTCACGATGGGCTTCCTCGGCTTCATCAAGAAGTGGTGCATCGAAGTTATGCAGTCAGCAATAAAGCAAAGGACAGAATATAACTCTCAGCAGACCACAAGCTGGGCCATGTCCGAGCGACCGTGGCTAGGCGGGTGATCAGCGAGTTAGTTGATCAGCGAGTATCCGCATACGACGCTGCATGGAGGCGTTCTACGATAGAGGTTCACCCTAATTTTTCCGAGGCTCCCCACCTGACCTTAAGGAGCTCCACAACTCACCCGAAAACTGACTTCAGCTGTAATAAAATTGCTTCTCGATGAATAATCCCATGGCCCAAGAATACAACTACGTCATTTTTTTTAAACAAGATCGGCATTCGGACGATTTTGGGTTAAGGATCCCCGTCATTCAGAAACCAATTTAGCGTAAAAATATGCTACCTCCCTCTATCGTACAACCTAACCATGTGTACATACGCGTACGTGATACGAGTACGATATGCAGTTCGGAGGATGTACTGTAGGCAAAACATTGAACCGAGCAGAGAAGTTTTATATGGATTTGCATGCAGACGAAGGTCTGGGGTCGAACATCTTCCTCACTGTTTTTTTAACGATCATCAGCTTAAGGCATGATGTTATTCGTATTCGGATTGTGGATTTGTTGACAGCGGAAGATGAAAAACACCTCGACACGGCCTTTCACTATAGCACCCCGTGCCTCCGCAGTGGGTTCGTAGTGTAACGGTTTGTTTTGTTCTTTCTGTATGTGTCTCGCTTTCAGGTTAGCTTATGACCCTCCTGGCTACGCGAGCCACACCGCTTCCTCGAGTTATAGTCCTCGATTTAGCGTCCGGGCAGTTCTAGCTTGTTTTTCCTGCTTCCGGGTATCCGTGCTTTCGGACTTGCTGTTGTCTGATTCGCAGCGTCCACGAGTAATCGGCTACAGCCTTGCAAGTTAGAGGTGTGGGAATGGGTTGTGAAGTGCCGCATCTTCGATCCATTCTCCGAATTCTCCGGATTGTTTTTGTTCGTATCTGAGTTGTCTATGAATCTGCATATACCACCTTTCAGGTGGGCTGCTAGTGTTATGGTTTCCCCTCTCCCCTGTTGCGGCGTTATGGCTTGTAGCAATCGTCCCTCATCATACCTGGCAGGCGTTATCGTCTGCTTTTCTGATGAGCGCGTCGCCCCTTCGTTTAGAAGACATCTAAACGAATAAAATAGTTTATAACATCGTCAAGCACCCCGTGTGAGTGACCAGAACAGAGCCAAAGGCATCAACCTGCTAGCAGTAGTGGATCCCTAGGTCCATACTGCCTTACCCTTAACAGAGGGACCGTATAACCGTAATATTAATATTACGGGGGTCCATAGTTAACGGGACCAAATTTTATAGGTAAAAATAGGTAAATATATAGGTTTTTATTTATACCATAGGTCCTATTAACTATGGACCCCCGTAATAGTAGTTTGTATGCACAGTACACACAATTATTATCTGATGATGGACTGAATGTCGATAATGATGCGACCTGGTACCGCGCCGGAAAGAGAGAGTCTTGAACAGCTCTGGTCCTGTACTACAGTTAACACAAATATTTTGTTATGTGTATACCAGGTGTCCTGTGATACCATCACTATTACCAGTATATATACCAGGTATTGCTGACATACAGTACTATTAAGTTCAGTTTCGTGGGTTCGAGTCTGACCGAGTGTATACGAGTACTCGTCTGGACGTTTTCTTGCATGAAAAAAATGTAATTAGCGGAAAACGCGAGAGCGTGAGTCAGCAACATTGGATGAAAATCGACGAGCAGTGGGAATGCTGAACCCCATGCGAGACCAAAATAAAGGCACGTACCTGGGGGGGGGGGGGGAAGAGACGACACCTGTGACCACAGCTTGTCCAAAAAAGATCGCTGAGGGTAGAACCTCCTACGAGCGGGAAAGTAAAAGTGATGATGAAACAAAAGAAAAAAAAACGATTTTCCCAAGGGCTCCGCGGCAACGGGGAGGGCGCATACGCCGAGCGATGCGTCTATGCAACCTTCAAGCTTCTCCACCAAGTCTTTCCAAAGCCACCATAATCAATTGTTGTGTATGCCCCTCATGTTCGTCCCACGGGGTGTGGCGTCTTGGCGTGCTACTACGGCGGACCATAGTGAATAGGACCTACGGAACACACAAAAACCTATATATCTCCCTATTTTCCCTAACAATATTTGGTCCTATGTACTGGTCCCCGGTGCTACGCGGTACGTACTGCTGTATGTATTGATATTGCTATTAATAGTACCATACATGATGTGCTGAGCGGTTTCATTTTTCTCCCAATTTATTTTGTATTTCGCCCCACCTGTATTATTATTATTATTAATAGTTTATTTATTTTATCGGTTCAACCTGTTGTATCGTGTACCAGGTAGTAATCGTAGTAGTTAAGACGAACGATCGTCGACGCGCTGTGTGACAGTCCCGCCCGCCCCGCCGGCTGATTGGATACATCAATTTGCATCGTCACATCCGCACTATCTCGTTTACCCTTGAGCCGAGACCACATTACGGAGTCTCTCGCCCCCGTGCATTATTATTCGTCCCCACCATCTCACCAGTCCTCAGCTACCCGTGCGACTTCGACCACACGTGACACCCGCACATCTAAGACGCCATCCACGAAATAAGAGCTGCTACTGTACTACTACTGCTGCTGTACACCACGACTACATCTGCACGAGTACTCGAGACGCTGCTGCTTAACTAGCACTCTCCGCAGAAAGAAGACCTCTTCCCCGCTCACCTCTCGAAGTACAGCAGTATCGCGAGAACACCTACGAGTATCACGACACAGCGAGCACGAGGCAGGGACAAGAAGAAGATGATGAATCAGAATAACAACAAACAACAACAACAACAACAGCCACGTCAACAAGGGCAGCAAGGTGCGAGTCTCAATGCGGAGATATTATCCCTTTCGCTTTCTCCTTGCTCTCTTCGCTTGCAGCATTCTGTATCACCGCACGGCGCGTCATTCACGGCAGATGCTATTTGGTGGGATTTCTGTATACAGGATGTATGTAGTAGCTACCAACGCGATTTACGGCAGGTTACAGAAGCTGCGATTAGCTACGTATACTTGTAGTACTCGGTTGTTTGCGATATATGATACGGCCTCGGCGCCATAGCTGCGAGAAGTTCGCACCATCATCTTCGTTCCCGATTCATACGAAGAGAGTGATCGCCGCCCCAACTGATTCGGCCACACGGCGAAAAAACGAACTCACAGTCCTGCCTATCCTCGCGATTACCGATCGTTTTCTTCGTGTGTGTGTAGCGTTACGGGTTGTTCTCGTACAGCGAGTACGGCAAAAAACTCAGTCGCCATATCAAACGCTAAAAGAAATTTGACGATCGAGATTTTGCTTGCTTTAGAATTCACCCGGCGAGCGTGTGACGACCGCTTCACGCGAGACGAACCACCACCACCACCACCTCCTCCTCCTCCTCTCCTCCTCCTCCTCCTCCTCCTCTCCTCCTCCTCCTCCTCCTCCTCCTCCTCCTCCTCCTCTTGCCGGCATTATCCAAGTGTCGTCGTATCGATAATTTGTTGGGTTCGCATGAACGAATCACGATGGAGGATGAACAGTATTACGGGGGTCCATAGTTAATAGGACCTGTGGTGTACATAAAAACCTATATATTTACCTATTTTTGCTAACAATATTTGGTCCTGTTTACTATGGTCCCCCGTAATAGTCCGCATCGCTTCGTATCCAGATGTCATTCGTCTCGTCCCGCCTGCAAGGATTTCCGCTTTCTTCGCTTGTACTGTATGTACTGAAGTACCAAACACCCCACGGCGCGCTTCTATGCCGAAGATCAATAGATGTCCATGTTTCTACCTGTGGTTCGTATGATTGTTTAGCTACGAGCAGTAGTACGCCGTTCGTCCGCGTCATTCATTTGAAACCTGTTACTTACGTAGGAACGAGCGCCGCCTGAATCGATGTCGCCAAGCACCGAGAAACACAGCTTACCAACCCGAGACCTTGCGGGTATCGATCGCTTTTGATTGTGTGCGCGTGTACTCGTCGGCGCCCTCGTGCGAACAATCAATCGATCGCTGTATACGAACACGTATCCAAAGCTACTGTATCAGTACTCGTATTAATAGTACGAGGATTGTTCGTTTTCTAGTCGCGGCTGCCTGTACGCACGGAATGTGGTACGCCCGAATTTGGCCGCGAAGCCTCGCCGACCGCGATTTTGTTTGTTTGTAGTTCGCCCGAATATGACGCTAAACGAAGCACCGTCAGCGGTGGTTATTGGATTTGTCCCAGCCAGTGCCTTTGTATCGATAATTCTTTTGGTCCACATGTGATGCTGCGAGTGTTCGTACGTACTACTAACTGTGCAGTAGTTCATACGTATAGCTTCGCTTCCTGGTACTGTAGTTCCGTCCGATTCGACCGAAACTAACCCTCTTGATACTGCAGTCCCGTTTTGGGGACAGATTACTTAGACTTTGACTGGTCTGTTCCCCAAACGGGACGGCAGTACTACTTAAGTTGCTCGCTAAATACCGAAAAACCTGATACTGTACAAGATACAAACTTAAACTGCAGTGTTGGATATCGTATCGAAGTGTCGATGCATCCAAATAACGAACGAACTTGCGATATACCTGGTATCGTGCCGGGCGTGTTTGGCCCTCAATCCCCTGGCATCTCCGTGTTTTCGATGCTGACACTGCCACGTGTACTCTACGGTAGAGCTGAGACTGAACGAAAGCTTCGATATCGTATTTAGTAGTATCAAGTACCTATCGTAATCGTATCCGAGAACAGTTTTGTGTATCCAGTGGCGCCCTGTGGTACGGGTATGTGATACTTGTACTATTAATACTACTGCTGTACAAAATACGTCTGGTGGTATGATTTCCTTCTTTCCCGAAGGAAATACTGCGGGACGTGCGTTACATTTTTACCGCAATTGATTATCATCGTCGCCACCGACGACTCTCCGCAAAACAACACAGAACAAACTCAACTGCCCTGCAGGGAGGTCTTTTATTCAAGCCGATCCCCGCCGCCGTCGCCGTCACGGCCACCGCTCGCTTTTTAGAAACGTTTTGGCGCTGATGTTTCCCTTCCCAGTGCCTGTCGAGTATATATATATACAGTACATACTCATCCGTGCAGTTTGCAGACTGTACAACACGATCCTTGTTGTGTCTTACCGTTCGTTGCTTTCAACATGCATGCGCCGCAAAATGCATACTGCTTGTACGTATAGCCTCACAACTTGCTTACAACACCCAGCACACACAGAGGCCTGTCATGCGAAATCCGGGAATCGAACTCGGGTCGTGTGAATGGCCATCACGCTCCTACTGCTGAGCCAATAGTGCATCTTGATCTCATCATTGTACGAGCACCAATGTACTGCAGACGCTACATATCACAGAGGTCAAACTCGTGGTGCTTTCCGTTCCAACGAGCCCCGCTGTTAGGAATGACGCTGGCGTTTTTCAAAGCGGCATCCGCCACATGCATGTACTAATATATGTGTGCCTTCCGCGTGCCCCATCCCGTGTGTGCCCCAAACGAAACAAATCGAAGGTTGGGTCGCGCTTCACCTCATCATTGTCTTCACTTAAGGCGGACGTCAGCAAGCGGCTTCGAATTACGGCAGAGAGTACCGAAGCACCGCTATCGGCGGCGGAAGGAATACTTGCAGGGCTCAACAAAAATGGGTCTATGCTGGCGAGCGTTGGCACCCGGGAGGGGATGGAGGAAGTGCTCGCCATCATCGCCCCCCTCATGGCTGCCATAGAAATGGGAAAGAAAATGGTCAGGTGCGAATGCGTGTTTGTGTCTTTCCGGCGCATCAGACCAATGTGTGACGCGTGTCTGTAGGAGGAGTTGCAAGGTCAAGTCTTGTTGTGGGGGTGGGTGGGTTCGTTGTAGTGCAAGTAAGTGCAATTTTGCTGCGTGTATAGGCCCCCCTCCCGCCGCCGTGTGCTTACTATAGGGCCGTCGCCATGAACTATTGTCATCGTGCGACCGGGTCGTGCCACCCGTTTTCGATTGGTGTGTTCACGATCAGATCCTAAAATATTGTATTGTCGTCCCCCAAGCAAGCAGTAGCCGACCGATACCGTCATGGTCAACCTTTCTCGTCGCGTTAGTTTGGCAGGCTTTGTTCACGTATCCATGTACGCGGTCATCTCCATCGACGCTAAACTCCACGGTGTGTCCTCGTGCGTGGCGTGCTCGGTGCCTTCACAGGAGGCGCCAAGGCCTCGTTGTCACGCCGGCGATGCAGGAGGACCTGCGAGAGGTCATCGCCTGGAACGCGAGAACATGTGGCGCAGCGCTGGTCGATAGCGTGTACAAGGTACAACCGCCACCCAGTACTGTAAAATGTCTGTATGTGCTACGTACGTAGTGCACACAAGGTGTACGGTGCTCGTATTGCTAAAACCTGCTGAGCTATATGGATGGTGGCGTGGTGTAAATACTCTAGACGTTGTCTCTTTTCCGTGGCGTCGGTGGCTGGACACGTTCATGGCGTAGGGTAACAGCGGACCCGGGCTGCTCTGTTGCCTTCCGCATATAGTTCAGGCACTTCCGTCTTGCGTGCCTCATGCCAAACTATAATTTGTCGGCGCGACCGTAACTTTGGATTTTTCTGCCCGGCACGATTGGTTACAAGACAATATCAAAAGAGTGCCACGATATTGACGTCAGGCGATGGAAGTGCCGCTGTAGCCATCCTGTCCCTCTTCCCTATTTCCCTCTCTCACCCTCCCTCCCTCCCTCAATCCATTCTCTCCCGCCCCGCCCCCACCCACAGCCCGCCTTCGACCCCACCAAGACCAAAAAGCAGCAGCAGACCATCTCCGGGATGATAGCGAAAGAACGCAGACTGGTCGCCAAGATGCAGGCTCGCACACTCCACCGATCCGCCTCTTCCTCGACCGTAGTCAGCAGAGGCTCAACGGCATCGCCCTCCTCCAGATCCTCCGCCAGCTCCGGATCCGGGCCGTCCCGCACATCTTCCAAAATGTGTTCTTTCACGAAAGAAACACGAGGCGTAGTGTTTTTTGCCCGTGTCGCGCGGGTCTCCCCCGGAGCGGCGTTTGTGCCGGCTGCTCGGCCCTCGGCACGGGTCGACCCGCGAGTTTCTCACTTGTCGGGAAGCGCGGCAATCCGCCGGTGATGTGCGCACGCGTGCGTTCGTGCCCGGTGGATGTCATTGTCGGACGTTTTGCGGCCCCGGTACGGTTGAGCATGGAATGATAGCCTATAGCGAAGCGATAGTGAAGGCTACGCTTGACGCGAGGCGTTTGTTGTGGGTTGGACCCCCAGAGCTTTTTCTCTAGTAGTAGAAGCAGGGGGGGTGTCCGTATGTTGCTGACTTGGTGTATGGATTTGTCCCATGTCTACGCAGCAGCGGGTAGTATGCACGGAGAGGGTGATGCTTGGTTGCGGTTGTGATGAATTGGCTGCTGCGTGTTCGTGATACGATCGCGTGTTTTCGCGAGTTGACGGAGATTTTTGGGTGGGTTCCTTTGGTAAAACGCCTGTTATGCGGGATATGTATTGGCAGGCCGGATGGGGGGGAGGTCATTTTATGATGCACCGCACCTCGGCGGCCATCTTCGTGGCATATGTGTTTCTGTAGTTAAGCTACTATTATGTAGTGCCTATGGAGTTTCGGTGCACCGGTATGTGTTAGGCGTGCCATCATTATGTCTGGGTCGTGTTTGTCTTGAGTGTTCTGGGCAGTGAGATGGACCACACCCCCGGGCCCGTCTTCATGGCATAGTGTTAACTGATCCTTACAACTCTAGTACTTAGAGGGTATCGACAAACTGGAATTATGTGTTTAACGGGTATAATGCGTGTCCTATGTGTCTTCTACTGTTCTGTTTCTGTGGTGTGTGTGGCTGCCTATCTATGGCAATGGTGGAGAACACGTTTCCGACGTGCGTTCGTAAATATTTGAAACTCCTATCACCAACGGTTTCTTTCAACCAAAGCTCTCATATATCATGCCTGTGCATGTTGTCCAGGACGTTTGACCGCCGGCAGCTTTTCGACGCCTCCGTGCGCGCCGAACCGAGCGGAAGCCAGCAGTGGTACCGCCGGCCTCGAGCTCGCCTCGTGTGTGGCAGGTATCATGTCTATCACAACATATCGTTTCCGATTCTTCGGTTGACTTGAATACAACCTCGCTCAAACATGCAGCGACCAAGAAACAAATCCGATGGTAGAGCGCGCCGCCAGCCGCGCCACCCGTACACATAGTGGTTACTCGAAGAGGCATAGCTTGCCGCCAGTTCGCGCTGCGTACTCGTCCATGTTTTTTGTTGTCACAGTCATACAGACATGCAGCAGTCGATAAGAGGACCCGGAAACAGAAGTGTGCCGCTAGTCGCGCTACTTCTTCAAAACGTTTTACTGTCGCGCTCAAACATGAACCACGTGCCGCCAGTTTACACCATCATGTATTTTTAGCCGTGTCCATCCTGACCGTTTTCCGATCGATGATACTCACTCTTGGCGTGTACCAGCCCTTGCAGAGAGGCAACATGTATTGCCCCTCGATGGAAACCGCAGGCGTAAAATGTGGCAAACCCTCACAGAAAAGCCATGCACGAATGGCGCCTCTGTTAGGGAAACCTGTGGCAGAGGAAACCACGCCCTGCAATACCCGATCGTAGCTCAACCATGTTCGCTTTATAAAGGTTAAATCACTGAGTCAATTAGTCAGCTGGCTGAACAGCCTTTATCTTTTACGAAGCGAACAAAGCCTTCGTATATTTTGGGCTTAACGAGATCGACGCGCCAAACGTACTTTGGCTATGCAGCTAGCTGTAGGGGCGACAGTGACCCCTCCCTCTCTACGTGACTAGACTTGGCCCTACCGGCTGCCACCTATCCCAACGGTTCATGACCACCAAGAACACGCGGGCTTGAAGAGACTAGCGTGGGGAATTTCCGCGTTTGCTGTTGTGCTGGCGTTCTGCGAAAATGTTCATGACGGATGGCGGTCGGTAGTCGGTACACTTTAATCACTCGGCACGAATGGGTAAGTTTCCCTCGGGGCGAACATCATCTGCATCTCCTCGCGACTCCACCGAATGCTCGGGTCTCACAATACGGCGTCGAAATGGACAGGGTGCGTTAGGATCTGGATGTAGTGTGTGGATGAGGGGACACGGTGTAATGGTTAGAAGGGGATGGAACTATACTTTTTTTGTCCAGTCTACCGAGGGAACAAAAAAAACACCGACTCAAGATGAAACGTCGGCTTGCCCCCGTGAGTGGCATTTCTAACTGAGACATCAACCATCTTCATCATCAGAGCAGCCCGGACTGTCTAGCTACGGTTTCGCACGATGGTCTCTAAATACCGAGATCGCCCAGCACCTGAAACCAGTCGTCGTCACACACCTTGGAGGCAGTCATCACCAGACGATCTGAACAATATGAGGTTATGAGCCTCGTCTACGAGCTAGCGTACAGGACTAGGGAAAGCACGGGACTGCGATTATACTGCCATAGAGTTCGGGTCAGGGTTGGGGTTGGTGTTCCGATCGGAGGGTCGGATTGAGGGCCCCAGCACAAAGCCCCCGAAATCTATTCACCATCAACTTTTTCTTCACGTAGTGGTAGTCGGTGGACTCTTTTGGAAGCTAATGGAAGTTAGCCAAACCCGTGTGGAAACAGGTGGAAGGTGGAAGACTATAGAGGTATAGTAAAGCTCTTGAAAGCTTCTACCAAATGTGGTCGTGGAAACGTCAATAAATGGAATTCCGTGAAAGATTCCACTTCCATCAACAATGGGAGTTTCCATACGTTTCCAGGGAAGTTTCCACCAACTTCAATGGAAGTTTTCTTTCTATCCATGGAATTTTATTTTCTCCTATCAGAGCTTGACGGAGTTGGGTTTTATTCCGTGAAAGCTTTCACCCACTTCCATGGCAGTACATTTACAATCGTGGAAACTTCCAAAACCTTTCATAGAAGATGGTGGAAGCTTCCGTGGAAGGAGGTTAAAAAAAATGGTATTATGTGATTTCTCAAGTCTAAGACAGGATAGCCTCTGCCCTCTGCTGCTTGTCGAAAAAAACGGCATATCATCGGAGTCAAGCAGATCATTTTCTTAGGACTACGAAATATCTCCGTAGCGCTCTAGGCCTATTACCTGCCGAATTACGCCGAAACTCATACTGTTTTTCGAGCTGATTCGATCCGGTTTTTTAATTATTTAAGATTAATCCGCCGGAAACCCAGATTCTTGCGTGATATGTAGTGATTCATGCATAACGCGGAGACCGTCTGTTGCACGCCACAGACAGGTTGCCGCAGACAAAGTGCGCCACACCATAGGTTGACGTATTGTGGAAGGCCACGGGTTACCGCGGAACAAAAAGGAGGCCACACTGCAGGCTGACACATAGCGGAGTGCCACGGGTTGCCACATTTGACAAAGTACGCCACGCCACGGACTGATGCATCTTGGAATGGCAAGGGTTGCTGCTCAAGAGAAAGTATGCCACTGCAACAGACTGATGCATCTTGGAATGGCAAGGGTTGCTGCTCAAGAGAAGAGTATGCCACTGCAACAGACTGATGCGGTACGGAACACCACGGGCTGCCGCATACACAACGGCCGACTACGTCACGCCGCAAGCGACCCGTAAAATATAGTGCGCCACGCCGCAGACTGGCGTATTTCGGAATGCCACAGGATGCAGCATAGACACGACCAAGTACGCCACGTCACGGGCGGAGGTACAAAAGACGGGACCAAGACTGCACGCCACATGCTGACTAGCATATTCACAGAACCAGAAACGACAAGTCTGTACACCACAAGCTGACGAATAAGGGTCAGGAATACAACAAGTTTATCTTCAAGACCGAGACTGTACACCACTACAGTAGCTGCCGATTAGGGGGCAAGAAAATTCCTAACAAAAAAAATATATGCTTCAAGAACGAGAGGCTGCTACGATGGAAGCCTCAAACAGCAACGGAAACCTCGCCGATGCCACGAGGATACTGACACCATTCAGCGGGAAGGACCTCACGCTCTTCGAAGGCTGGTTCGAGAAAGCCGAAGTCATGAGGAGCACATACAAATCGACCGGATATTCACAAAGTGAGGAGAGGACAGGCCAGACCAACCGAGGAGACGTCGGAGGAGATCGACACCCTCTTTGCACTACATTATGTAATTGGGACAGCCCTCACCCAGCACCAGGTCACATGCAGTCGAGCCGACCCCGAGCTCTTTGCTGTATTGTCGTTGTTAACACGCGAACCAGCATCCTACCTTGTGTGCAGGCACAAAGCGGGGACAAGCGGAACCCATGGTCGTGGTAAAAAGGCATGGCAGAAGCTGCACTTCAAGTATATGGCAGTCACAGATGAGACCGTTTGATGCAAGTCTGCCGAACGTTTGGCCACGACCACGATTCCCGGGCAAGACCCGACGGATACTACCTCCGATCCTTTCTCTTTTTGCGGCCACGTGGAGGATATGGGAGGACCCATTTCGGATAGAAAATTCGTAGATATCATGGTTCAATGGGAAGGAAACAAACAGAACAAAAATGCCCTGACGGAACACTCTAAAGATATGAAGCTCATGATGTAATGGGACCCTTCACTCAAGACATAACATACCTAGAGCACCATATAACATCTCACACCTTGACAGTGGAACAAAATCCCGAGCCTTTATAAGTGGCTGGTCTATGCTGCAACAACCCGGGATACTACAGCGGGGCTGCGGCTTGTACGCCAAGGATGCACGTGTATGGGCTTGTCCGACAGACAGGCCTTCCTCCCTATCGGTAGGGAGATTACTATGCTGGTAGACTGCGGTGCCACGGAACACTTCCTGGACGACGAGCTGATTCCCATCGAGGGAAGAGTGTTGAACTGCACCGGACTCGACAAACCGAAACATGCAAGAGCAGCCGGCAAGCATCTACTTATTAGCCCTGTCAGCAGTCTTCTGCCCGAGATCATCATCGACGAGACCAGAGAGATTCATGATTAGGCTTCCCCAGCCTGGTCATTTCAATAACAGGTCGCCATCTCTAGTCTGCCCCCGATGCAGTAAAAACGAGAAATCTCCGCTATCATTGAACCGGGGAATTCCCACCATAAAACGAATAATACCGTGGCGCGTCTGCAGCAACTGAGCGCCGACGTGGGTGTGTGTTCGATGCAAGTTGGTCTAGGCGCAAAGAAGCACGCACAGGATGCGTTTACATCCGCAACGGCGCTCCCAACGAAACGTGGTGCCTAAAGCCGGAATAGGCGGCCGGGACTCATCAGCCCCGGTAGCACGGCATTGCTATGTACGAAAGGTGGCAGCGGCATCGACCGCAACGGCACCGTTTTGAGCTGCGACACCTGTACCTGACGAACCAAGTAGGAGAAAAACACGCCAGGAATACTGCGCGCAGGTGAGTTTGCTAAAGTCGACCTGGTGTCGACACTGCAGCAACCAGACGAGAAACTAGATGGTTGACAAAGCACCAATGTTTGTTTAAAATAGTCGGAGAATCAATGCCTGGGATCGCTGGAGATAATTGCCTGGGTTTACTGGAACATCCTGGGGTCGCCGGAGCATCATTCCGTAGGGTCACTAGAATATCGTCACCTAGGGTCACCGAGGTATTGCTTGAGGCCGCTGAAAAACGTATCGTCTGGGGCGACTGGAGCGTCATCGCTCGGGGTCGCCTGAGTAACATTGTTGGGACTTCTGGAGAATCATCGCGGAGCACCACCGGTCTTGGATCGCCTGAGGGTCGGTGCATGAGGTTGCCGAGGCATCGTCGCCTGGGATAGCCGAGACGCCATTCCTGGGCTGCCGGAGCATAGTAGCACATAATCGCCAGAGCATCAAGCGAATCACTCGTGATCACTGGGCCATCCTTGCATCGCTGAAGATTCATCACCTAGAATCGCCCGAGTTTCGTCGTCTAGTGTCGCCGGAGTATCATCGCTTACGATAGCTGGAGCTCATCGCCAGAGGCTGGCGGAGCATCACCGCAATCGCCGCAACGTCGTCGCCTGGGGTCGTCGGAGCATCATATCCTGACGTCGCAGGAGTATCATTGTCCTGCAGCCGCCGGAAAATCATCGTCTGGGGTCACCGGGGCATGATGGCCTAGCTTGTCGAATCGACACCACTCGCATCACCCTGGGTCGCACCTGAGATGGGCATGTACATTCGCAGATTATCAGTAGATCGCGACGGGACACTCATGCGATTGTGCACATGACGGAAAACACCTTCCTCTCTCCTAGCCTTTACCTATAGCACATGCAGCCCTACAATACACAGAGTTCTCGGACGAGAAAAAAAACAATAACCGAAGCCTTGTCCATCACCTGCGTGATGAAATAGTCTCAAAACGCCCGACATATCCTGGAGAGAGTCTCGCACGGAATGCTAGATTGAGCTGTCCGAGGACCATGCGGGGGAGGAGAAGGTACTTGGAGGCCACTGTAATAACGGAGTCGGAGCTATACTTTGCACTGGTTACCCGCTGCGACATCTGCCACGCGACTATTTTCTTGACCGCGGGAGCACCGCACATCTTCGAGGGCGACGTACATGGTGCTTGTTCTTTCTTCGGGGGGTCGATCAGAGAGGGGGAAGTCACCATTCGTTGTGTAGCGACGGAGGCGAACCCGATGGGGGCCGCTCAACGACGGATGGACATCGCTTATTACTTAGACCAAGGTCTTGACCATCACATCGACATCTCGGCCAAGACTTGGTAACCTCATCAGCACCTCCGACGGGAAATACACCAACAGGGTCGAGTTTGTTTAAACTAGGTACCGAGGTAGAGTCATGGAGGCATTCCACGTGACAATGAAGTTGAGTTTGGAGACAGCGTCCAAGCTCAGTTCCAAGAGTAAGCTCACGCAAAGTTCGATCCCGTCGTTATGGACTTGAACGAATATTTGTCGACATGCATATCATAGAGAAAACGATGAAGAGCATCGTAGAGGACAAGTTGGGAGCGTTGAGGTTTGCGGTGGTGACGCAACTCACGATGGGCTTCCTCGGCTTCATCAAGAAGTGGTGCATCGAAGTTATGCAGTCAGCAATAAAGCAAAGGACAGAATATAACTCTCAGCAGACCACAAGCTGGGCCATGTCCGAGCGACCGTGGCTAGCGGGTGTGATCAGCGAGTTAGTTGATCAGCGAGTATCCGCATACGACGCTGCATGGAGGCGTTCTACGATAGAGGTTCACCCTAATTTTTCCGAGGCTCCCCACCTGACCTTAAGGAGCTCCACAACTCACCCGAAAACTGACTTCAGCTGTAATAAAATTGCTTCTCGATGAATAATCCCATGGCCCAAGAATACAACTACGTCATTTTTTTTAAACAAGATCGGCATTCGGACGATTTTGGGTTAAGGATCCCCGTCATTCAGAAACCAATTTAGCGTAAATATGCTACCTCCCTCTATCGTACAACCTAACCATGTGTACATACGCGTACGTGATACGAGTACGATATGCAGTTCGGAGGATGTACTGTAGGCAAAACATTGAACCGAGCAGAGAAGTTTTATATGGATTTGCATGCAGACGAAGGTCTGGGGTCGAACATCTTCCTCACTGTTTTTTAACGATCATCAGCTTAAGGCATGATGTTATTCGTATTCGGATTGTGGATTTGTTGACAGCGGAAGATGAAACACCTCGACACGGCCTTTCACTATAGCACCCCGTGCCTCCGCAGTGGGTTCGTAGTGTAACGGTTTGTTTTGTTCTTTCTGTATGTGTCTCGCTTTCAGGTTAGCTTATGACCCTCCTGGCTACGCGAGCCACACCGCTTCCTCGAGTTATAGTCCTCGATTTAGCGTCCGGGCAGTTCTAGCTTGTTTTTCCTGCTTCCGGGTATCCGTGCTTTCGGACTTGCTGTTGTCTGATTCGCAGCGTCCACGAGTAATCGGCTACAGCCTTGCAAGTTAGAGGTGTGGGAATGGGTTGTGAAGTGCCGCATCTTCGATCCATTCTCCGAATTCTCCGGATTGTTTTTGTTCGTATCTGAGTTGTCTATGAATCTGCATATACCACCTTTCAGGGTGGGCTGCTAGTGTTATGGTTTCCCCTCTCCCCTGTTGCGGCGTTGTGGCTTGTAGCAATCGTCCCCTCATCATACCTGGCAGGCGTTATCGTCTGCTTTTCTGATGAGCGCGTCGCCCCTTCGTTTAGAAGACATCTAAACGAAAAAAAATAGTTTATAACATCGTCAAGCACCCCGTGTGAGTGACCAGAACAGAGCCAAAGGCATCAACCTGCTAGCAGTAGTGGATCCCTAGGTCCATACTGCCTTACCCTTAACAGAGGGACGGTATAACCGTAATATTAATATTACGGGGGTCCATAGTTAACGGGACCAAATTTTATAGGTAAAAATAGGTAAATATATAGGTTTTTATTTATACCATAGGTCCTATTAACTATGGACCCCCGTAATAGTAGTTTGTATGCACAGTACACACAATTATTATCTGATGATGGACTGAATGTCGATAATGATGCGACCTGGTACCGCGCCGGAAAGAGAGAGTCTTGAACAGCTCTGGTCCTGTACTACAGTTAACACAAATATTTTGTTATGTGTATACCAGGTGTCCTGTGATACCATCACTATTACCAGTATATATACCAGGTATTGCTGACATACAGTACTATTAAGTTCAGTTTCGTGGGTTCGAGTCTGACCGAGTGTATACGAGTACTCGTCTGGACGTTTTCTTGCATGAAAAAAATGTAATTAGCGGAAAACGCGAGAGCGTGAGTCAGCAACATTGGATGAAAATCGACGAGCAGTGGGAATGCTGAACCCCATGCGAGACCAAAATAAAGGCACGTACCTGAGGGGGGGGGGGGAAGAGACGACACCTGTGACCACAGCTTGTCCAAAAAAGATCGCTGAGGGTAGAACCTCCTACGAGCGGGAAAGTAAAAGTGATGATGAAACAAAAGAAAAAAAAACGATTTTCCCAAGGGCTCCGCGGCAACGGGGAGGGCGCATACGCCGAGCGATGCGTCTATGCAACCTTCAAGCTTCTCCACCAAGTCTTTCCAAAGCCACCATAATCAATTGTTGTGTATGCCCCTCATGTTCGTCCCACGGGGTGTGGCGTCTTGGCGTGCTACTACGGCGGACCATAGTAAATAGGACCTACGGAACACACAAAAACCTATATATCTCCCTATTTTCCCTAACAATATTTGGTCCTATGTACTGGTCCCCGGTGCTACGCGGTACGTACTGCTGTATGTATTGATATTGCTATTAATAGTACCATACATGATGTGCTGAGCGGTTTCATTTTTCTCCCAATTTATTTTGTATTTCGCCCCACCTGTATTATTATTATTATTAATAGTTTATTTATTTTATCGGTTCAACCTGTTGTATCGTGTACCAGGTAGTAATCGTAGTTAAGACGAACGATCGTCGACGCGCTGTGTGACAGTCCCGCCCGCCCCGCCGGCTGATTGGATACATCAATTTGCATCGTCACATCCGCACTATCTCGTTTACCCTTGAGCCGAGACCACATTACGGAGTCTCTCGCCCCCGTGCATTATTATTCGTCCCCACCATCTCACCAGTCCTCAGCTACCCGTGCGACTTCGACCACACGTGACACCCGCACATCTAAGACGCCATCCACGAAATAAGAGCTGCTACTGTACTACTACTGCTGCTGTACACCACGACTACATCTGCACGAGTACTCGAGACGCTGCTGCTTAACTAGCACTCTCCGCAGAAAGAAGACCTCTTCCCCGCTCACCTCTCGAAGTACAGCAGTATCGCGAGAACACCCTACGAGTATCACGACACAGCGAGCACGAGGCAGGGACAAGAAGAACAAGATGATGAATCAGAATAACAACAACAACAACAACAACAGCCACGTCAACAAGGGCAGCAAGGTGCGAGTCTCAATGCGGAGATATTATCCCTTTCGCTTTCTCCTTGCTCTCTTCGCTTGCAGCATTCTGTATCACCGCACGGCGCGTCATTCACGGCAGATGCTATTTGGTGGGATTTCTGTATACAGGATGTATGTAGTAGCTACCAACGCGATTTACGGCAGGTTACAGAAGCTGCGATTAGCTACGTATACTTGTAGTACTCGGTTGTTTGCGATATATGATACGGCCTCGGCGCCATAGCTGCGAGAAGTTCGCACCATCATCTTCGTTCCCGATTCATACGAAGAGAGTGATCGCCGCCCCAACTGATTCGGCCACACGGCGAAAAAAAAAAACGAACTCACAGTCCTGCCTATCCTCGCGATTACCGATCGTTTTCTTCGTGTGTGTGTAGCGTTACGGGTTGTTCTCGTACAGCGAGTACGGCAAAAAACTCAGTCGCCATATCAAACGCTAAAAGAAATTTGACGATCGAGATTTTGCTTGCTTTAGAATTCACCCGGCGAGCGTGTGACGACCGCTTCACGCGAGACGAACCACCACCACCACCACCACCTCCTCTTCATCCTCCTCCTCCTCCTCCTCCTCCTCCTCTCCTCCTCCTCCTCCTCCTCCTCCTCCTCCTCTTGCCGGCATTATCCAAGTGTCGTCGTATCGATAATTTGTTGGGTTCGCATGAACGAATCACGATGGAGGATGAACAGTATTACGGGGGTCTAGTTAATAGGACCTGTGGTGTACATAAAAACCTATATATTTACCTATTTTTGCTAACAATATTTGGTCCTGTTTACTATGGTCCCCCGTAATAGTCCGCATCGCTTCGTATCCAGATGTCATTCGTCTCGTCCCGCCTGCAAGGATTTCCGCTTTCTTCGCTTGTACTGTATGTACTGAAGTACCAAACACCCCACGGCGCGCTTCTATGCCGAAGATCAATAGATGTCCATGTTTCTACCTGTGGTTCGTATGATTGTTTAGCTACGAGCAGTAGTACGCCGTTCGTCCGCGTCATTCATTTGAAACCTGTTACTTACGTAGGAACGAGCGCCGCCTGAATCGATGTCGCCAAGCACCGAGAAACACAGCTTACCAACCCGAGACCTTGCGGGTATCGATCGCGTTTGATTGTGTGTGCGTGTACTCGTCGGCGCCCTCGTGCGAACAATCAATCGATCGCTGTATACGAACACGTATCCAAAGCTACTGTATCAGTACTCGTATTAATAGTACGAGGATTGTTCGTTTTCTAGTCGCGGCTGCCTGTACGCACGGAATGTGGTACGCCCGAATTTGGCCGCGAAGCCTCGCCGACCGCGATTTTGTTTGTTTGTAGTTCGCCCGAATATGACGCTAAACGAAGCACCGTCACCGTCAGCGGTGGTTATTGGATTTGTCCCAGCCAGTGCCTTTGTATCGATAATTCTTTTGGTCCACATGTGATGCTGCGAGTGTTCGTACGTACTACTAACTGTGCAGTAGTTCATACGTATAGCTTCGCTTCCTGGTACTGTAGTTCCGTCCGATTCGACCGAAACTAACCCTCTTGATACTGCAGTCCCGTTTTGGGGACAGATTACTTAGACTTTGACTGGTCTGTTCCCCAAACGGGACGGCAGTACTACTTAAGTTGCTCGCTAAATACCGAAAAACCTGATACTGTACAAGATACAAACTTAAACTGCAGTGTTGGATATCGTATCGAAGTGTCGATGCATCCAAATAACGAACGAACTTGCGATATACCTGGTATCGTGCCGGGCGTGTTTGGCCCTCAATCCCCTGGCATCTCCGTGTTTTCGATGCTGACACTGCCACGTGTACTCTACGGTAGAGCTGAGACTGAACGAAAGCTTCGATATCGTATTTAGTAGTATCAAGTACCTATCGTAATCGTATCCGAGAACAGTTTTGTGTATCCAGTGGCGCCCTGTGGTACGGGTATGTGATACTTGTACTATTAATACTACTGCTGTACGAAATACGTCTGGTGGTATGATTTCCTTCTTTCCCGAAGGAAATACTGCGGGACGTGCGTTACATTTTTACCGCAATTGATTATCATCGTCGCCACCGACGACTCTCCGCAAAACAACACAGAACAAACTCAACTGCCCTGCAGGGAGGTCTTTTATTCAAGCCGATCCCCGCCGCCGTCGCCGTCACGGCCACCGCTCGCTTTTTAGAAACGTTTTGGCGCTGATGTTTCCCTTCCCAGTGCCTGTCGAGTATATATATATATACAGTACATACTCATCCGTGCAGTTTGCAGACTGTACAACACGATCCTTGTTGTGTCTTACCGTTCGTTGCTTTCAACATGCATGCGCCGCAAAATGCATACTGCTTGTACGTATAGCCTCACAACTTGCTTACAACACCCAGCACACACAGAGGCCTGTCATGCGAAATCCGGGAATCGAACTCGGGTCGTGTGAATGGCCATCACGCTCCTACTGCTGAGCCAATAGTGCATCTTGATCTCATCATTGTACGAGCACCAATGCACTGCAGACGCTACATATCACAGAGGTCAAACTCGTGGTGCTTTCCGTTCCAACGAGCCCCGCTGTTAGGAATGACGCTGGCGTTTTTCAAAGCGGCATCCGCCACATGCATGTACTAATATATGTGTGCCTTCCGCGTGCCCCATCCCGTGTGTGCCCCAAACGAAACAAATCGAAGGTTGGGTCGCGCTTGACCTCATCATTGTCTTCACTTAAGGCGGACGTCAGCAAGCGGCTTCGAATTACGGCAGAGAGTACCGAAGCACCGCTATCGGCGGCGGAAGGAATACTTGCAGGGCTCAACAAAAATGGGTCTATGCTGGCGAGCGTTGGCACCCGGGAGGGGATGGAGGAAGTGCTCGCCATCATCGCCCCCCTCATGGCTGCCATAGAAATGGGAAAGAAAATGGTCAGGTGCGAATGCGTGTTTGTGTCTTTCCGGCGCATCAGACCAATGTGTGACGCGTGTCTGTAGGAGGAGTTGCAAGGTCAAGTCTTGTTGTGGGGGTGGGTGGGTTCGTTGTAGTGCAAGTAAGTGCAATTTTGCTGCGTGTATAGGCCCCCCTCCCGCCGCCGTGTGCTTACTATAGGGCCGTCGCATTGAACTATTGTCATCGTGCGACCGGGTCGTGCCACCCGTTTTGATTGGTGTGTTCACGATCAGATCCTAAAATATTTGTCGTCCCCCAAGCAAGCAGTAGCCGACCGATACCGTCATGGTCAACCTTTCTCGTCGCATAGTTTGGCAGGCTTTGTTCACGTATCCATGTACGCGGTCATCTCCATCGACGCTAAACTCCACGGTGTGTCCTCGTGCGTGGCGTGCTCGGTGCCTTCACAGGAGGCGCCAAGGCCTCGTTGTCACGCCGGCGATGCAGGAGGACCTGCGAGAGGTCATCGCCTGGAACGCGAGAACATGTGGCGCAGCGCTGGTCGATAGCGTGTACAAGGTACAACCGCCACCCAGTACTGTAAAATGTCTGTATGTGCTACGTACGTAGTGCACACAAGGTGTACGGTGCTCGTATTGCTAAAACCTGCTGAGCTATATGGATGGTGGCGTGTGTAAATACTCTAGACGTTGTCTCTTTTCCGTGGCGTCGGTGGCTGGACACGTTCATGGCGTAGGGTAACAGCGGACCCGGGCTGCTCTGTTGCCTTCCGCATATAGTTCAGGCACTTCCGTCTTGCGTGCCTCATGCCAAAACTATAATTTTTGTCGGCGCGACCGTAACTTTGGATTTTTCTGCCCGGCACGATTGGTTACAAGACAATATCAAAAGAGTGCCACGATATTGACGTCAGGCGATGGAAGTGCCGCTGTAGCCATCCTGTCCCTCTTCCCTATTTCCCTCTCTCACCCTCCCTCCCTCCCTCAATCCATTCTCTCCCGCCCCGCCCCCACCCACAGCCCGCCTTCGACCCCACCAAGACCAAAAAGCAGCAGCAGACCATCTCCGGGATGATAGCGAAAGAACGCAGACTGGTCGCCAAGATGCAGGCTCGCACACTCCACCGATCCGCCTCTTCCTCGACCGTAGTCAGCAGAGGCTCAACGGCATCGCCCTCCTCCAGATCCTCCGCCAGCTCCGGATCCGGGCCGTCCCGCACATCTTCCAAAATGTGTTCTTTCACGAAAGAAACACGAGGCGTAGTGTTTTTTGCCCGTGTCGCGCGGGTCTCCCCCGGAGCGGCGTTTGTGCCGGCTGCTCGGCCCTCGGCACGGGTCGACCCGCGAGTTTCTCACTTGTCGGGAAGCGCGGCAATCCGCCGGTGATGTGCGCACGCGTGCGTTCGTGCCCGGTGGATGTCATTGTCGGACGTTTTGCGGCCCCGGTACGGTTGAGCATGGAATGATAGCCTATAGCGAAGCGATAGTGAAGGCTACGCTTGACGCGAGGCGTTTGTTGTGGGTTGGACCCCCAGAGCTTTTTCTCTAGTAGTAGAAGCAGGGGGGGTGTCCGTATGTTGCTGACTTGGTGTATGGATTTGTCCCATGTCTACGCAGCAGCGGGTAGTATGCACGGAGAGGGTGATGCTTGGTTGCGGTTGTGATAAATTGGCTGCTGCGTGTTCGTGATACGATCGCGTGTTTTCGCGAGTTGACGGAGATTTTTGGGTGGGTTCCTTTGGTAAAACGCCTGTTATGCGGGATATATATTGGCAAGGCCGGATGGGGGAGGTCATTTTATGATGCACCGCACCTCGGCGGCCATCTTCGTGGCATATGTGTTTCTGTAGTTAAGCTACTATTATGTAGTGCCTATGGAGTTTCGGTGCACCGGTATGTGTTAGGCGTGCCATCATTATGTCTGGGTCGTGTTTGTCTTGAGTGTTCTGGGCAGTGAGATGGACCACACCCCCGGGCCCGTCTTCATGGCATAGTGTTAACTGATCCTTACAACTCTAGTACTTAGAGGGTATCGACAAACTGGAATTATGTGTTTAACGGGTATAATGCGTGTCCTATGTGTCTTCTACTGTTCTGTTTCTGTGGTGTGTGTGGCTGCCTATCTATGGCAATGGTGGAGAACACGTTTCCGACGTGCGTTCGTAAATATTTGAAACTCCTATCACCAACGGTTTCTTTCAACCAAAGCTCTCATATATCATGCCTGTGCATGTTGTCCAGGACGTTTGACCGCCGGCAGCTTTTCGACGCCTCCGTGCGCGCCGAACCGAGCGGAAGCCAGCAGTGGTACCGCCGGCCTCGAGCTCGCCTCGTGTGTGGCAGGTATCATGTCTATCACAACATATCGTTTCCGATTCTTCGGTTGACTTGAATACAACCTCGCTCAAACATGCAGCGACCAAGAAACAAATCCGATGGTAGAGCGCGCCGCCAGCCGCGCCACCCGTACACATAGTGGTTACTCGAAGAGGCATAGCTTGCCGCCAGTTCGCGCTGCGTACTCGTCCATGTTTTTTGTTGTCACAGTCATACAGACATGCAGCAGTCGATAAGAGGACCCGGAAACAGAAGTGTGCCGCTAGTCGCGCTACTTCTTCAAAAACGTTTTACTGTCGCGCTCAAACATGAACCACGTGCCGCCAGTTTACACCATCATGTATTTTAGCCGTGTCCATCCTGACCGTTTTCCGATCGATGATACTCACTCTTGGCGTGTACCAGCCCTTGCAGAGAGGCAACATGTATTGCCCCTCGATGGAAACCGCAGGCGTAAAATGTGGCAACCCTCACAGAAAAGCCATGCACGAATGGCGCCTCTGTTAGGGAAACCTGTGGCAGAGGAAACCACGCCCTGCAATACCCGATCGTAGCTCAACCATGTTCGCTTTATAAAGGTTAAATCACTGAGTCAATTAGTCAGCTGGCTGAACAGCCTTTATCTTTTACGAAGCGAACAAAGCCTTCGTATATTTTGGGCTTAACGAGATCGACGCGCCAAACGTACTTTGGCTATGCAGCTAGCTGTAGGGGCGACAGTGACCCCTCCCTCTCTACGTGACTAGACTTGGCCCTACCGGCTGCCACCTATCCCAACGGTTCATGACCACCAAGAACACGCGGGCTTGAAGAGACTAGCGTGGGGAATTTCCGCGTTTGCTGTTGTGCTGGCGTTCTGCGAAAATGTTCATGACGGATGGCGGTCGGTAGTCGGTACACTTTAATCACTCGGCACGAATGGGTAAGTTTCCCTCGGGGCGAACATCATCTGCATCTCCTCGCGACTCCACCGGAATGCTCGGGTCTCACAATACGGCGTCGAAATGGACAGGGTGCGTTAGGATCTGGATGTAGTGTGGATGAGGGGACACGGTGTAATGGTTAGAAGGGGATGGAACTATACCTTTTTTGTCCAGTCTACCGAGGGAACAAAAAAACACCGACTCAAGATGAAACGTCGGCTTGCCCCCGTGAGTGGCATTTCTAACTGAGACATCAACCATCTTCATCATCAGAGCAGCCCGGACTGTCTAGCTACGGTTTCGCACGATGGTCTCTAAATACCGAGATCGCCCAGCACCTGAAACCAGTCGTCGTCACACACCTTGGAGGCAGTCATCACCAGACGATCTGAACAATATGAGGTTATGAGCCTCGTCTACGAGCTAGCGTACAGGACTAGGGAAAGCACGGGACTGCGATTATACTGCCATAGAGTTCGGGTCAGGGTTGGGGTTGGTGTTCCGATCGGAGGGTCGGATTGAGGGCCCCAGCACAAAGCCCCCGAAATCTATTCACTATCAACTTTTCTTCACGTAGTGGTAGTCGGTGGACTCTTTTGGAAGCTAATGGAAGTTAGCCAAACCCGTGGAAACAGGTGGAAGGTGGAAGACTATAGAGGTATAGTAAAGCTCTTGAAAGCTTCTACCAAATGTGGTCGTGGAAACGTTCAATAAATGGAATTCCGTGAAAGATTCCACTTCCATCAACAATGGGAGTTTCCATACTTTTCCAGGGAAGTTTCCACCAACTTCAATGGAAGTTTTCTTTCTATCCATGGAATTTTATTTTCTTCTATCAGAGCTTGACGGAGTTGGGTTTTATTCCGTGAAAGCTTTCACCCACTTCCATGGCAGTACATTTACAATCGTGGAAACTTCCAAAACCTTTCATAGAAGATGGTGGAAGCTTCCGTGGAAGGAGGTTAAAAAAAATGGTATTATGTGATTTCTCAAGTCTAAGACAGGATAGCCTCTGCCCTCTGCTGCTTGTCGAAAAAACGGCATATCATCGGAGTCAAGCAGAATCATTTTCTTAGGACTACGAAAATCTCCGTAGCGCTCTAGGCCTATTACCTGCCGAATTACGCCGAAACTCATACTGTTTTTCGAGCTGATTCGATCCGGTTTTTTAATATTTAAGATTAATCCGCCGGAAACCCAGATTCTTGCGTGATATGTAGTGATTCATGCATAACGCGGAGACCGTCTGTTGCACGCCACAGACAGGTTGCCGCAGACAAAGTGCGCCACACCATAGGTTGACGTATTGTGGAAGGCCACGGGTTACCGCGGAACAAAAGGAGGCCACACTGCAGGCTGACACATAGCGGAGTGCCACGGGTTGCCACATTTGACAAAGTACGCCACGCCACGGACTGATGCATCTTGGAATGGCAAGGGTTGCTGCTCAAGAGAAAGTATGCCACTGCAACAGACTGATGCATCTTGGAATGGCAAGGGTTGCTGCTCAAGAGAAAGTATGCCACTGCAACAGACTGATGCGGTACGGAACACCACGGGCTGCCGCATACACAACGGCCGACTACGTCACGCCGCAAGCCGACCCGTAAAAATATAGTGCGCCACGCCGCAGACTGGCGTATTTCGGAATGCCACAGGATGCAGCATAGACACGACCAAGTACGCCACGTCACGGGCGGAGGTACAAAAGACGGGACCAAGACTGCACGCCACATGCTGACTAGCATATTCACAGAACCTGAAACGACAAGTCTGTACACCACAAGCGACGAATAAGGGGGTCAGGAATAACAAGTTTATCTTCAAGACCGAGACTGTACACCACTACAGTAGCTTCTATTAGGGGGCAAGAAAATTCCTAACAAAAAAAATATGCTTCAAGAACGAGAGGCTGCTACGATGGAAGCCTCAAACAGCAACGGAAACCTCGCCGATGCCACGAGGATACTGACACCATTCAGCGGGAAGGACCTCACGCTCTTCGAAGGCTGGTTCGAGAAAGCCGAAGTCATGAGGAGCACATACAAATCGACCGGATATTCACAAAGTGAGGAGAGGACAGGCCAGACCAACCGAGGAGACGTCGGAGGAGATCGACACCCTCTTTGCACTACATTATGTAATTGGGACAGCCCTCACCCAGCACCAGGTCACATGCAGTCGAGCCGACCCCGAGCTCTTTGCTGTATTGTCGTTGTTAACACGCGAACCAGCATCCTACCTTGTGTGCAGGCACAAAGCGGGGACAAGCGGAACCCATGGTCGTGGTAAAAAGGCATGGCAGAAGCTGCACTTCAAGTATATGGCAGTCACAGATGAGACCGTTTGATGCAAGTCTGCCGAACGTTTGGCCACGACCACGATTCCCGGGCAAGACCCGACGGATACTACCTCCGATCCTTTCTCTTTTTGCGGCCACGTGGAGGATATGGGAGGACCCATTTCGGATAGAAAATTCGTAGATATCATGGTTCAATGGGAAGGAAACAAACAGAACAAAAATGCCCTGACGGAACACTCTAAAGATATGAAGCTCATGATGTAATGGGACCCTTCACTCAAGACATAACATACCTAGAGCACCATATAACATCTACACCTTGACAGTGGAACAAAATCCCGAGCCTTTATAAGTGGCTGGTCTATGCTGCAACAACCCGGGATACTACAGCGGGGCTGCGGCTTGTACGCCAAGGATGCACGTGTATGGGCTTGTCCGACAGACAGGCCTTCCTCCCTATCGGTAGGGAGATTACTATGCTGGTAGACTGCGGTGCCACGGAACACTTCCTGGACGACGAGCTGATTCCCATCGAGGGAAGAGTGTTGAACTGCACCGGACTCGACAAACCGAAACATGCAAGAGCAGCCGGCAATAATCTACTTATTAGCCCTGTCAGCAGTCTTCTGCCCGAGATCATCATCGACGAGACCAGAGAGATTCATGATTAGGCTTCCCCAGCCTGGTCATTTCAATAACAGGTCGCCATCTCTAGTCTGCCCCCGATGCAGTAAAAACGAGAAATCTCCGCTATCATTGAACCGGGGAATTCCCACCATAAAACGAATAATACCGTGGCGCGTCTGCAGCAACTGAGCGCCGACGTGGGTGTGTGTTCGATGCAAGTTGGTCTAGGCGCAAAGAAGCACGCACAGGATGCGTTTACATCCGCAACGGCGCTCCCAACGAAACGTGGTGCCTAAAGCCGGAATAGGCGGCCGGGACTCATCAGCCCCGGTAGCACGGCATTGCTATGTACGAAAGGTGGCAGCGGCATCGACCGCAACGGCACCGTTTTGAGCTGCGACACCTGTACCTGACGAACCAAGTAGGAGAAAAAACACGCCAGGAATACTGCGCGCAGGTGAGTTTGCTAAAGTCGACCTGGTGTCGACACTGCAGCAACCAGACGAGAAACTAGATGGTTGACAAAGCACCAATGTTTGTTTAAAATAGTCGGAGAATCAATGCCTGGGATCGCTGGAGATAATTGCCTGGGTTTACTGGAACATCCTGGGGTCGCCGGAGCATCATTCCGTAGGGTCACTAGAATATCGTCACCTAGGGTCACCGAGGTATTGCTTGAGGCCGCTGAAAACGTATCGTCTGGGGCGACTGGAGCGTCATCGCTCGGGGTCGCCTGAGTAACATTGTTAGGGACTTCTGGAGAATCATCGCGGAGCACCACCGGTCTTGGATCGCCTGAGGGTCGGTGCATGAGGTTGCCGAGGCATCGTCGCCTGGGATAGCCGAGACGCCATTCCTGGGCCGCCGGAGCATAGTAGCGCATAATCGCCAGAGCATCAAGCGAATCACTCGTGATCACTGGGCCATCCTTGCATCGCTGAAGATTCATCACCTAGAATCGCCCGAGTTTCGTCGTCTAGTGTCGCCGGAGTATCATCGCTTACGATAGCTGGAGCTCATCGCCAGAGGCTGGCGGAGCATCACCGCAATCGCCGCAACGTCGTCGCCTGGGGTCGTCGGAGCATCATATCCTGACGTCGCAGGAGTATCATATTGTCCTGCAGCCGCCGGAAAATCATCGTCTGGGGTCACGGGGGCATGATGGCCTAGCTTGTCGAATCGACACCACTCGCATCACCCTGGGTCGCACCTGAGATGGGCATGTACATTCGCAGATTATCAGTAGATCGCGACGGGACACTCATGCGATTGTGCACATGACGGAAAACACCTTCCTCTCTCCTAGCCTTTACCTATAGCACATGCAGCCCTACAATACACAGAGTTCTCGGACGAGAAAAAAAACAACAACCAAAGCCTTGTCCATCACCTGCGTGATGAATAGTCTCAAAACGCCCGACATATCCTGGAGAGAGTCTCGCACGGAATGCTAGATTGAGCTGTCCGAGGACCATGCGGGGGAGGAGAAGGTACTTGGAGGCCACTGTAATAACGGAGTCGGAGCTATACTTTGCACTGGTTACCCGCTGCGACATCTGCCACGCGACTATTTTCTTGACCGCGGGAGCACCGCACATCTTCGAGGGCGACGTACATGGTGCTTGTTCTTTCTTCGGGGGTCGATCAGAGAGGGGAAGTCACCATTCGTTGTGTAGCGACGGAGGCGAACCCGATGGGGGCCGCTCAACGACGGATGGACATCGCTTATTACTTAGACCAAGGTCTTGACCATCACATCGACATCTCGGCCAAGACTTGGTAACCTCATCAGCACCTCCGACGGGAAATACACCAACAGGGTCGAGTTTGTTTAAACTAGGTACCGAGGTAGAGTCATGGAGGCATTCCACGTGACAATGAAGTTGAGTTTGGAGACAGCGTCCAAGCTCAGTTCCAAGAGTAAGCTCACGCAAAGTTCGATCCCGTCGTTATGGACTTGAACGAATATTTGTCGACATGCATATCATAGAGAAAACGATGAAGAGCATCGTAGAGGACAAGTTGGGAGCGTTGAGGTTTGCGGTGGTGACGCAACTCACGATGGGCTTCCTCGGCTTCATCAAGAAGTGGTGCATCGAAGTTATGCAGTCAGCAATAAGCAAAGGACAGAATATAACTCTCAGCAGACCACAAGCTGGGCCATGTCCGAGCGACCGTGGCTAAGCGGGTGATCAGCGAGTTAGTTGATCAGCGAGTATCCGCATACGACGCTGCATGGAGGCGTTCTACGATAGAGGTTCACCCTAATTTTTCCGAGGCTCCCCACCTGACCTTAAGGAGCTCCACAACTCACCCGAAAACTGACTTCAGCTGTAATAAAATTGCTTCTCGATGAATAATCCCATGGCCCAAGAATACAACTACGTCATTTTTTTTTAAACAAGATTGGCATTCGGACGATTTTGGGTTAAGGATCCCCGTCATTCAGAAACCAATTTAGCGTAAATATGCTACCTCCCTCTATCGCACAACCTAACCATGTGTACATACGCGTACGTGATACGAGTACGATATGCAGTTCGGAGGATGTACTGTAGGCAAAACATTGAACCGAGCAGAGAAGTTTTATATGGATTTGCATGCAGACGAAGGTCTGGGGTCGAACATCTTCCTCACTGTTTTTTAACGATCATCAGCTTAAGGCATGATGTTATTCGTATTCGGATTGTGGATTTGTTGACAGCGGAAGATGAAACACCTCGACACGGCCTTTCACTATAGCACCCCGTGCCTCCGCAGTGGGTTCGTAGTGTAACGGTTTGTTTTGTTCTTTCTGTATGTGTCTCGCTTTCAGGTTAGCTTATGACCCTCCTGGCTACGCGAGCCACACCGCTTCCTCGAGTTATAGTCCTCGATTTAGCGTCCGGGCAGTTCTAGCTTGTTTTTCCTGCTTCCGGGTATCCGTGCTTTCGGAATTGCTGTTGTCTGATTCGCAGCGTCCACGAGTAATCGGCTACAGCCTTGCAAGTTAGAGGTGTGGGAATGGGTTGTGAAGTGCCGCATCTTCGATCCATTCTCCGAATTCTCCGGATTGTTTTTGTTCGTATCTGAGTTGTCTATGAATCTGCATATACCACCTTTCAGGGTGGGCTGCTAGTGTTATGGTTTCCCCCCCTCTCCCCTGTTGCGGCGTTGTGGCTTGTAGCAATCGTCCCCTCATCATACCTGGCAGGCGTTATCGTCTGCTTTTCTGATGAGCGCGTCGCCCCTTCGTTTAGAAGACATCTAAACGAATAAAATAGTTTATAACATCGTCAAGCACCCCGTGTGAGTGACCAGAACAGAGCCAAAGGCATCAACCTGCTAGCGGTAGTGGATCCCTAGGTCCATACTGCCTTACCCTTAACAGAGGGACCGTATAACCGTAATATTAATATTACGGGGGTCCATAGTTAACGGGACCAAATTTTATAGGTAAAAATAGGTAAATATATATAGGTTTTTATTTATACCGTAGGTCCTATTAACTATGGACCCCCGTAATAGTAGTTTGTATGCACAGTACACACAATTATTATCTGATGATGGACTGAATGTCGATAATGATGCGACCTGGTACCGCGCCGGAAAGAGAGAGTCTTGAACAGCTCTGGTCCTGTACTACAGTTAACACAAATATTTTGTTATGTGTATACCAGGTGTCCTGTGATACCATCACTATTACCAGTATATATACCAGGTATTGCTGACATACAGTACTATTAAGTTCAGTTTCGTGGGTTAGAGTCTGACCGAGTGTATACGAGTACTCGTCTGGACGTTTTCTTGCATGAAAAAAATGTAATTAGCGGAAAACGCGAGAGCGTGAGTCAGCAACATTGGATGAAAATCGACGAGCAGTGGGAATGCTGAACCCCATGCGAGACCAAAATAAAGGCACGTACCTGAGGGGGGGGGGGAAGAGACGACACCTGTGACCACAGCTTGTCCAAAAAAGATCGCTGAGGGTAGAACCTCCTACGAGCGGGAAAGTAAAAGTGATGATGAAACAAAAGAAAAAACGATTTTCCCAAGGGCTCCGCGGCAACGGGGAGGGCGCATACGCCGAGCGATGCGTCTATGCAACCTTCAAGCTTCTCCACCAAGTCTTTCCAAAGCCACCATAATCAATTGTTGTGTATGCCCCTCATGTTCGTCCCACGGGGTGTGGCGTCTTGGCGTGCTACTACGGCGGACCATAGTAAATAGGACCTACGGAACACACAAAAACCTATATATCTCCCTATTTTCCCTAACAATATTTGGTCCTATGTACTGGTCCCCGGTGCTACGCGGTACGTACTGCTGTATGTATTGATATTGCTATTAATAGTACCATACATGATGTGCTGAGCGGTTTCATTTTTCTCCCAATTTATTTTGTATTTCGCCCCACCTGTATTATTATTATTATTATTAATAGTTTATTTATTTTATCGGTTCAACCTGTTGTATCGTGTACCAGGTAGTAATCGTAGTTAAGACGAACGATCGTCGACGCGCTGTGTGACAGTCCCGCCCGCCCCGCCGGCTGATTGGATACATCAATTTGCATCGTCACATCCGCACTATCTCGTTTACCCTTGAGCCGAGACCACATTACGGAGTCTCTCGCCCCCGTGCATTATTATTCGTCCCCACCATCTCACCAGTCCTCAGCTACCCGTGCGACTTCGACCACACGTGACACCCGCACATCTAAGACGCCATCCACGAAATAAGAGCTGCTACTGTACTACTACTGCTGCTGTACACCACGACTACATCTGCACGAGTACTCGAGACGCTGCTGCTTAACTAGCACTCTCCGCAGAAAGAAGACCTCTTCCCCGCTCACCTCTCGAAGTACAGCAGTATCGCGAGAACACCTACGAGTATCACGACACAGCGAGCACGAGGCAGGGACAAGAAGAACAAGATGATGAATCAGAATAACAACAAACAACAACAACAACAACAGCCACGTCAACAAGGGCAGCAAGGTGCGAGTCTCAATGCGGAGATATTATCCCTTTCGCTTTCTCCTTGCTCTCTTCGCTTGCAGCATTCTGTATCACCGCACGGCGCGTCATTCACGGCAGATGCTATTTGGTGGGATTTCTGTATACAGGATGTATGTAGTAGCTACCAACGCGATTTACGGCAGGTTACAGAAGCTGCGATTAGCTACGTATACTTGTAGTACTCGGTTGTTTGCGATATATGATACGGCCTCGGCGCCATAGCTGCGAGAAGTTCGCACCATCATCTTCGTTCCCGATTCATACGAAGAGAGTGATCGCCGCCCCAACTGATTCGGCCACACGGCGAAAAAAAAACGAACTCACAGTCCTGCCTATCCTCGCGATTACCGATCGTTTTTTCTTCGTGTGTGTGTAGCGTTACGGGTTGTTCTCGTACAGCGAGTACGGCAAAAAACTCAGTCGCCATATCAAACGCTAAAAGAAATTTGACGATCGAGATTTTGCTTGCTTTAGAATTCACCCGGCGAGCGTGTGACGACCGCTTCACGCGAGACGAACCACCCACCACCACCTCCTCTTCATCCTCTCCTCCTCCTCCTCCTCCTCCTTCTCCTCCTCCTCCTCCTCCTCCTCCTCCTCCTCCTCTTGCCGGCATTATCCAAGTGTCGTCGTATCGATAATTTGTTGGGTTCGCATGAACGAATCACGATGGAGGATGAACAGTATTACGGGGGTCCATAGTTAATAGGACCTGTGGTGTACATAAAAACCTATATATTTACCTATTTTTGCTAACAATATTTGGTCCTGTTTACTATGGTCCCCCGTAATAGTCCGCATCGCTTCGTATCCAGATGTCATTCGTCTCGTCCCGCCTGCAAGGATTTCCGCTTTCTTCGCTTGTACTGTATGTACTGAAGTACCAAACACCCCACGGCGCGCTTCTATGCCGAAGATCAATAGATGTCCATGTTTCTACCTGTGGTTCGTATGATTGTTTAGCTACGAGCAGTAGTACGCCGTTCGTCCGCGTCATTCATTTGAAACCTGTTACTTACGTAGGAACGAGCGCCGCCTGAATCGATGTCGCCAAGCACCGAGAAACACAGCTTACCAACCCGAGACCTTGCGGGTATCGATCGCGTTTGATTGTGTGTGCGTGTACTCGTCGGCGCCCTCGTGCGAACAATCAATCGATCGCTGTATACGAACACGTATCCAAAGCTACTGTATCAGTACTCGTATTAATAGTACGAGGATTGTTCGTTTTCTAGTCGCGGCTGCCTGTACGCACGGAATGTGGTACGCCCGAATTTGGCCGCGAAGCCTCGCCGACCGCGATTTTGTTTGTTTGTAGTTCGCCCGAATATGACGCTAAACGAAAGCACCGCACCGTCAGCGGTGGTTATTGGATTTGTCCCAGCCAGTGCCTTTGTATCGATAATTCTTTTGGTCCACATGTGATGCTGCGAGTGTTCGCACGTACTACTAACTGTGCAGTAGTTCATACGTATAGCTTCGCTTCCTGGTACTGTAGTTCCGTCCGATTCGACCGAAACTAACCCTCTTGATACTGCAGTCCCGTTTTGGGGACAGATTACTTAGACTTTGACTGGTCTGTTCCCCAAACGGGACGGCAGTACTACTTAAGTTGCTCGCTAAATACCGAAAAACCTGATACTGTACAAGATACAAACTTAAACTGCAGTGTTGGATATCGTATCGAAGTGTCGATGCATCCAAATAACGAACGAACTTGCGATATACCTGGTATCGTGCCGGGCGTGTTTGGCCCTCAATCCCCTGGCATCTCCGTGTTTTCGATGCTGACACTGCCACGTGTACTCTACGGTAGAGCTGAGACTGAACGAAAGCTTCGATATCGTATTTAGTAGTATCAAGTACCTATCGTAATCGCATTGAGAACAGTTTTGTGTATCCAGTGGCGCCCTGTGGTACGGGTATGTGATACTTGTACTATTAATACTACTGCTGTACGAAATACGTCTGGTGGTATCATTTCCTTCTTTCCCGAAGGAAATACTGCGGGACGTGCGTTACATTTTTACCGCAATTGATTATCATCGTCGCCACCGACGATTCTCCGCAAAACAACACAGAACAAACTCAACTGCCCTGCAGGGAGGTCTTTTATTCAAGCCGATCCCCGCCGCCGTCGCCGTCACGGCCACCGCTCGCTTTTTAGAAACGTTTTGGCGCTGATGTTTCCCTTCCCAGTGCCTGTCGAGTATATATACAGTACATACTCATCCGTGCAGTTTGCAGACTGTACAACACGATCCTTGTTGTGTCTTACCGTTCGTTGCTTTCAACATGCATGCGCCGCAAAATGCATACTGCTTGTACGTATAGCCTCACAACTTGCTTACAACACCCAGCACACACAGAGGCCTGTCATGCGAAATCCGGGAATCGAACTCGGGTCGTGTGAATGGCCATCACGCTCCTACTGCTGAGCCAATAGTGCATCTTGATCTCATCATTGTACGAGCATCAATGTACTGCAGGACGCTACATATCACAGAGGTCAAACTCGTGGTGCTTTCCGTTCCAACGAGCCCCGCTGTTAGGAATGACGCTGGCGTTTTTGAAAGCGGCATCCGCCACATGCATGTACTAATATATGTGTGCCTTCCGCGTGCCCCATCCGTGTGTGCCCCAAACGAAACAAATCGAAGGTTGGGTCGCGCTTGACCTCATCATTGTCTTCACTTAAGGCGGACGTCAGCAAGCGGCTTCGAATTACGGCAGAGAGTACCGAAGCACCGCTATCGGCGGCGGAAGGAATACTTGCAGGGCTCAACAAAAATGGGTCTATGCTGGCGAGCGTTGGCACCCGGGAGGGGATGGAGGAAGTGCTCGCCATCATCGCCCCCCTCATGGCTGCCATAGAAATGGGAAAGAAAATGGTCAGGTGCGAATGCGTGTTTGTGTCTTTCCGGCGCATCAGACCAATGTGTGACGCGTGTCTGTAGGAGGAGTTGCAAGGTCAAGTCTTGTTGTGGGGGTGGGTGGGTTCGTTGTAGTGCAAGTAAGTGCAATTTTGCTGCGTGTATAGGCCCCCCTCCCCCCGCCGTGTGCTTACTATAGGGCCGTCGCCATGAACTATTGTCATCGTGCGACCGGGTCGTGCCACCCGTTTTGATTGGTGTGTTCACGATCAGATCCTAAAATATTGTCGTCCCCCAAGCAAGCAGTAGCCGACCGATACCGTCATGGTCAACCTTTCTCGTCGCGTTAGTTTGGCAGGCTTTGTTTACGTATCCATGTACGCGGTCATCTCCATCGACGCTAAACTCCACGGTGTGTCCTCGTGCGTGGCGTGCTCGGTGCCTTCACAGGAGGCGCCAAGGCCTCGTTGTCACGCCGGCGATGCAGGAGGACCTGCGAGAGGTCATCGCCTGGAACGCGAGAACATGTGGCGCAGCGCTGGTCGATAGCGTGTACAAGGTACAACCGCCACCCAGTACTGTAAAATGTCTGTATGTGCTATGTACGTAGTGCACAAAAGGTGTACGGTGCTCGTATTGCTAAAACCTGCTGAGCTATATGGATGGTGGCGTGGTGTAAATACTCTAGACGTTGTCTCTTTTCCGTGGCGTCGGTGGCTGGACACGTTCATGGCGTAGGGTAACAGCGGACCCGGGCTGCTCTGTTTCCTTCCGCATATAGTTCAGGCACTTCCGTCTTGCGTGCCTCATGCCAAACTATAATTTGTCGGCGCGACCGTAACTTTGGATTTTTCTGCCCGGCACGATTGGTTACAAGACAATATCAAAAGAGTGCCACGATATTGACGTCAGGCGATGGAAGTGCCGCTGTAGCCATCCTGTCCCTCGTCCCTATTTCCCTCTCTCACCCTCCCTCCCTCCCTCAATCCATTCTCTCCCGCCCCGCCCCCCCCCACCCACAGCCCGCCTTCGACCCCACCAAGACCAAAAAGCAGCAGCAGACCATCTCCGGGATGATAGCGAAAGAACGCAGACTGGTCGCCAAGATGCAGGCTCGCACACTCCACCGATCCGCCTCTTCCTCGACCGTAGTCAGCAGAGGCTCAACGGCATCGCCCTCCTCCAGATCCTCCGCCAGCTCCGGATCCGGGCCGTCCCGCACATCTTCCAAAATGTGTTCTTTCACGAAAGAAACACGAGGCGTAGTGTTTTTTGCCCGTGTCGCGCGGGTCTCCCCCGGAGCGGCGTTTGTGCCGGCTGCTCGGCCCTCGGCACGGGTCGACCCGCGAGTTTCTCACTTGTCGGGAAGCGCGGCAATCCGCCGGTGATGTGCGCACGCGTGCGTTCGTGCCCGGTGGACGTCATTGTCGGACGTTTTGCGGCCCCGGTACGGTTGAGCATGGAATGATAGCCTATAGCGAAGCGATAGTGAAGGCTACGCTTGACGCGAGGCGTTTGTTGTGGGTTGGACCCCCAGAGCTTTTTCTCTAGTAGTAGAAGCAGGGGGGGTGTCCGTATGTTGCTGACTTGGTGTATGGATTTGTCCCATGTCTACGCAGCAGCGGGTAGTATGCACGGAGAGGGTGATGCTTGGTTGCGGTTGTGATAAATTGGCTGCTGCGTGTTCGTGATACGATCGCGTGTTTTCGCGAGTTGAAGGAGATTTTTGGGTGGGTTCCTTTGGTTAAAACGCCTGTTTTGTGGGATATATATTGGCAGGGCCGGTGGGGGGAGGTCATTTTATGATGCACCGCACCTCGGCGGCCATCTTCGTGGCATATGTGTTTCTGTAGTTAAGCTACTATTATGTAGTGCCTATGGAGTTTCGGTGCACCGGTATGTGTTAGGCGTGCCATCATTATGTCTGGGTCGTGTTTGTCTTGAGTGTTCTGGGCAGTGAGATGGACCACACCCCCGGGCCCGTCTTCATGGCATAGTGTTAACTGATCCTTACAACTCTAGTACTTAGAGGGTATCGACAAACTGGAATTATGTGTTTAACGGGTATAATGCGTGTCCTATGTGTCTTCTACTGTTCTGTTTCTGTGGTGTGTGTGGCTGCCTATCTATGGCAATGGTGGAGAACACGTTTCCGACGTGCGTTCGTAAATATTTGAAACTCCTATCACCAACGGTTTCTTTCAACCAAAGCTCTCATATATCATGCCTGTGCATGTTGTCCAGGACGTTTGACCGCCGGCAGCTTTTCGACGTCTCCGTGCGCGCCGAACCGAGCGGAAGCCAGCAGTGGTACCGCCGGCCTCGAGCTCGCCTCGTGTGTGGCAGGTATCATGTCTATCACAACATATCGTTTCCGATTCTTCGGTTGACTTGAATACAACCTCGCTCAAACATGCAGCGACCAAGAAAAAAATCCGATGGTAGAGCGCGCCGCCAGCCGCGCCACTCGGACACATAGTGGTTACTCGAAGAGGCATAGCTTGCCGCCAGTTCGCGCTGCGTACTCGTCCATGTTTTTTGTTGTCACAGTCATACAGACATGCAGCAGTCGATAAGAGGACCCGGAAACAGAAGTGTGCCGCTAGTCGCGCTACTTCTTCAAAACGTTTTACTGTCGCGCTCAAACATGAACCACGTGCCGCCAGTTTACACCATCATGTATTTTTGCCGTGTCCATCCTGACCGTTTTCCGATCGATGATACTCACTCTTGGCGTGTACCAGCCCTTGCAGAGAGGCAACATGTATTGCCCCTCGATGGAAACCGCAGGCGTAAAATGTGGCAAACCCTCACAGAAAAGCCATGCACGAATGGCGCCTCTGGTAGGGAAACCTGTGGCAGAGGAAACCACGCCCTGCAATACCCGATCGTAGCTCAACCATGTTCGCTTTACTAAGGTTAAACCACTGAGTCAATTAGTCAGCTGGCTGAACAGCCTTTATCTTTTACGAAGCGAACAAAGCCTTCGTATATTTTGGGCTTAACGAGATCGACGCGCCAAACGTACTTTGGCTATGCAGCTAGCTAGCTGCAGGGGCGACAGTGACCCCTCCCTCTCTACGTGACTTGACTTGGCCCTACCGGCTGCCACCTATCCCAACGGTTCATGACCACCAAGAACACGCGGGCTTGAAGAGACTAGCGTGGGGAATTTCCGCGTTTTCTGTTGTGCTGGCGTTCTGCGAAAATGTTCATGACGGATGGCGGTCGGTAGTCGATATACTTCAATCACTCGCGCACGACTCACAATACGGCGTCGCAATGGACAGGGTGCGTTAGGATCTGTATGTAGTGTGGATGAGGGGACACGGTGTAATGGTTAGAAGGGGACGGAACTATACCTTTTTTGTCCAATCTACCGAGGTAACAAAAAAACACCGACTCAAGATGAAACGTCGGCTTCTTCCGTGAGTGGCATTTACAACTGAGACATCAACCATCGTCATCATCAGAGCAGCCCGGAATGTCTAGCCGCGGTTTCGCACGATGGTCTCCCAATACCGAGATCGGCCAGCACCCGAGACCAGTCGTCGTCACACACCTGGGAGGCAGTCATCACCAGACGATCTGAACAATATGAGGTTATGAGCCTCGTCTACGAGCTAGCGTACAGGACTAGGGAAAGCACGGGACTGCGATCACACTGCCATAGAGTTCGGGTCAGGGTTGGGGTTGGTGTTCGGATCGGAGGGTCGGATTGAGGGCCCCAGCACAAAACTCTCCGTAATCTATTCACTATCAACTTTTCTTCACGTAGTGGCAGTCGGTGGACTCTTTTGGAAGCTAATGGAAGTTAGCCAAACCCGTGGAAACAGGTGGAAGGTGGAAGACTATAGAGGTAAGGAAAGCTCTTGGAAGCTTCTACCAAATGTGGTCGTGGAAAGTTCAATTAAATGGAATTCCGTGAAAGATTCCACTTCCACCAACAATGAGAGTTTCCATACATTTCCACGGAAGTTTCGACCAACTTCATGAAAGTTTTCTTTCTATCCATGGTGTTTTATTTTCTTCTATCAGAGCTTCACGGAGTTGGTTTTAATTCCGCGAAACGCTTTCACCACTTCCATGGCAGTACATTCACAATAATGGAAACTTCCTAAAACTTCGATAGAAGATGGTGGAAGTTTCCGTGGGAGTAGTTAAAAAAAATGGATATCATGTGATTTCTCAAGTCTAAGACAGGATAGCCTCTGCCCTCTGCTGCTTGTCGAAATAACAGCATATCATCGGAATCAAGCAGAATCACTTTCTTAGGACTACGAAAAATCTCCGTAGCGCTCTAGGCCTATTACCTGCCGAATTACGCCGAAACTCATACTATTTTTCGAGCTGGTTCGAATCGGGTTTTTTAATGATTTAAGATTAATCCGCCGGAAACCCAGATTCTTGCGTGATACGTAGTGATTCACCCGGAACGCGCAGACCATCTGTTGCACGCCACAGACAGGTTGCCGCAGACAAAGTGCGCCACACCATAGGTTGACGTATTGTGGAAGGCCACGGGTTACCGCAGAACACAAAGGAGGCCACGCTACAGGCTGACACATAGCGGAGGGCCACGGGTCGCCACATTTTGACGAAGTACGCCACGCCACAGACTGATGCATCTTGGAATGGCAAGGGTTGCTGCTCAAGAGAAAGCATGCCACTGCAACAGACTGATGTGGTACGGAACACACGGGTTGCCGCATACTCAACGGCCGAGTACGTCACGCCGCAAGCCGACCCGTAAAATATAGTGCGCCACGCCGCAGACTGGCGTATTTCGCAATGACACGGGATGCTGCATAGACACGACCAAGTACGCCACGTCACGGGCGGACGTACGAGAGACGGGACCACGACTGCACGCCACATGCTGACTAGCATATACATAGAACCAGAAACGACAAGTCTGTACACCACAAGCCGATGAATAATGGGTAATAATACAAAAGTTTATCTTCAAGACCGAGACTGCTACACACCACTAGCTGCCGACTAGGGGGCAAGAAAATTCCTGAACAAAAAAAAATAAATTTCAAGAACGAGAGGCTGCTACGATGGAAGCCTCAAACAACAACGGAAACCTCACCCATGCCGCGAGGGGACTGACACCATTCAGCGGGAAGGACCTCACGCTCTTCGAAGGCTGGTTCGAGAAAGCCGATGTCATGAGGAGCACATACATGTTGACCGTGGATATTCACAAAGTGAGGGAGGACAGGCCAGACCAACCGAGGAGACGTCGGAGGAGATCGACACCCTCTTTGCACTACAGTATGTAACTGGAAGAACCCTCAACCAGCACCAGGTCACATGCAGTCGAGCCGACCCCGAGCTCTTTTCTGTCTTGTCGTTGTTAACACGCGAACCAGCATCCTACCTTGTGTGCAGGCACAAAGCGGGAACAAGCGAAACCCATGGTCGTGGTAAAAAGGCATGGCAGAAGCTGCACTTCAAGTATATGGCAGTCACAGATGAGACCGTTTGATGCAAGTCTGCCGAACGTTTGGCCACGACCACGATTCCCGGACAAGACCCGGACGGATACTACCTCCGATCCTTCCTCTTTTTGCGGCCACGTGGAGGATATGGGAGGACCCATTTCGGATAGAAAATTCGTAGATATCATGGTTCAATGGGAAGGAAACAAACAGAACAAAAATGCCCTGACGGAACACTCTAAAGATATGAAGCTCATGATGTAATGGGACCCTTCACTCAAGATATAACGTACCTAGAGCACCATATAACATCTACACCTTGACAGTGGAACAAAATCCCGAGCCTTTATAAGTGGCTGGTCTATGCTGCAACAACCCGGGATACTACAGCGGGGCTGCGGCTTGTACGCCAAGGATGTACGTGTATGGGCTTGTCCGACAGACAGGCCTTCCTCCCTATCGGTAGGGAGATTACTATGCTGGCAGACTGCGGTGCCACGGAACAATTCCTGGACGACGAGCTGATTCCCATCGAGGGAAGAGTGTTGAACTGCACCGGACTCGACAAACCGAAACATGCAAGAGCAGCCGGCAATAATCCACTTATTAGCCCTGTCAGCAGTCTTCTGCCCGAGATCATCATCGACGAGACCAGAGAGATTCATGATTAGGCTTCCCCAGCCTGGTCATTTCAATAACAGGTCGCCATCTCTAGTCTGCCCCCGACGCAGTAAAAACGAGAAATCTCCGCTATCATTGAACCGGGGAATTCCCACCATAAAACGAATAATACCGTGGCGCGTCTGCCGCAATTGAGCGCAGACGTGGGTGTGTGTTCGATGCAAGTTGATCTAGGCGCAAAGAAACACGCACAGGATGCGTTTACATCCGCAACGGCGCTCCCAACGAAACGTGCCGCCTAAAGCCGGAGTAGGCGGCCGGGACTCATCAGCCCCGGTAGCACGGCATTGCTATGTACGAAAGGTGGCAGCGGCATCGACCGCAACGGCACCGTTTTGAGCTGCGACACCTGTACCTGACGAAACAAGTAGGAGGAAAAACACGCCAGGAATACTGGGCACAGGTGCGTTTGCTAAAGTCGACCTGGTGTTGACACTGCAGCAACCAGACGAGAAACTAGATGGTTGATAAAGCACCAATGTTTGTTTGACACTGCCGGAGAATAAATGCCTGGGATCGCTGGAGATAATTGCCTGGGTTTACTGGAACATCCTGGGGTCGCCGAGCATCATTCCGTAGAGTCACTAGAATATCGTCACCTAGGGTCAGCGAGGTATTGCTTGAGGCCGCTGAAAACATATCGTCTGGGGCGACTGGAGCGTCATCGCTCGGGTCGCCTGAGTAACATTGTTAGGGCTTCTGTAGAATCATCGCGGAGCACCACCGGTCTTGGATCGCCTGAGGGTCGGTGCATGAGGTTGCCGGGGCATCGTCGCCTGGGATAGCCGAGACGCTATTCCTGGGACTGCCGGAGCATAGTAGCACATAATCGCCAGAGCATCAAGCGAATCACTCGTGATCACTGGGCCATCCTTGCATCGCTGAAGATTCATCACCTAGAATCGCCCGAGTTTCGTCGTCTAGTGTCGCCGGAGTATCATCGCTTACGATAGCTGGAGCTCATCGCCAGAGGCTGGCGGAGCATCACCGCAATCGCCGCAACATCGTCGCCTGGGGTCGTCGGAGCATCATATCCTGACGTCGCTGGAGTATTGTCCTGCAGCCGCCGGAAAATCATCGTCTGGGGTCACCGGGGCATGATGGCCTAGACTTGTCGTTTCGACACCACTCGCATCACCCTGGGTCGCACCTGAGCTGGGCATGTACATTCGCAGATTATCAGTAGATCGCGACGGGACACTCATGCGAATGTGCACATGACGGAAAACACCTTCCTCTCTCCTAGCCTTTACCTATAGCACATGCAGCCCTACAATACACAGAGTTCTCGGACAAGAAAACAATAGCCGAAGCCTTGTCCATCACCAGCGTGATGAAACAGTCTCAAAACGCCCGACATATCCTGGAGGAATGCTAGATTGAGCTGTCCGAGGACCATGCGGGGGAGGAGAAGGTACTTGGAGGCCACTGTAATAACGGAGTCGGAGCTATACTTTGCACTGGTTACCCGCTGCGACATCTGCCACGCGACTATTTTCTTGACCGCGGGAGCACCGCACATCTTCGAGGGCGACGTACATGGTGCTTGTTCTTTCTTCGGGGGTCGATCAGAGGGGGGAAGTCACCATTCGTTGTGTAGCGACGGAGGCGAACCCGATGGGGCCGCTCAACGACGGATGGACATCGCTTATTACTTAGACCAAGGTCTTGACCATCACATCGACATCTCGGCCAAGACTTGGTAACCTCATCAGCACCTCCGACGGGAAATACACCAACAGGGTCGAGTTTGTTTAAACTAGGTACCGAGGTAGAGTCATGGAGGCATTCCACGTGACAATGAAGTTGAGTTTGGAGACAGCGTCCAAGCTCAGTTCCAAGAGTAAGCTCACGCAAAGTTCGATCCCGTCGTTATGGAGTTGAACGAATATTTGTCGACATGCATATCATGGAAGAAACGATGAAGAGCATCGTAGAGGACAAGTTGGGAGCGTTGGGTTTGCGGTGGTGACGCAACTCACGATGGGCTTCCTCGGCTTCATCAAGAAGTGGTGCATCGAAGTTATGCAGTCAGCAATACAGCAAAGGACGGAATATAACTCTCAGCAGACCACGAGCTGGGCCATGTCCGAGCGACTGTGGCTAAGCGGGTGATCAGCGAGTTAGTTGATCAGCGAGTATCCGCATACGACGCTGCATGGAGGCGTTCTACGATAGAGGTTCACCCTAATTTTTCCGAGGCTCCCCACTTGACCTTAAGGAGCTCCACAACTCACCCGAAAACTGACTTCAGCTGAAATAAAATTGCTTCTCGATGAATAATCCCATGGCCCAAGAATACAACTACGTCATTTTTTTTAAACAATATTGACATTCGGACGATTTTGGGTTAAGGATCCCCGTCATGCAGAAACTAATAAAGCGTAAATATGCTACCTCCCTCTATCGCAGAACCTAACCATGTGTACATATGCGTACGTGATACGAGTACGATATGCAGTTCGGAGGATGTACTGTAGACAAAACATCGAACCGAGCAGAGAAGTTTTATATGGATTTGCATGCAGACGAAGGTCTGGGGTCGAACATCTTCCTCACTGTTTTTTAACGATCATCAGCTTAAGGCATGATGTTATTCGTATTCGGATTGTGGATTTATTGACAGCGGAAGATGAAACACCTCGACACGGCTTTCACTATAGCACCCCGTGCCTCCGCAGTGGGTTCGTAGTGTAACGGTTTGTTTTGTTCTTTCTGTATGTGTCTCGCTTTCAGGTTAGCTTATGACCCTCCTGGCTACGCGAGCCACACCGCTTCCTCGAGTTATAGTCCTCGATTTAGCGTCCGGGCAGTTCTAGCTTGTTTTTCCTGCTTCCGGGTATCCGTGCTTTCGGAATTGCTGTTTTCTGATTCGCAGTGTCCACGAGTAATCGGCTACAGCGTTGCAAGTTAGAGGTGTGGGAATGGGTTGTGAAGTGCCGCATCTTCGATCCATTCTCCGAATTCTCCGGATTGTTTTTGTTCGTGTCTGAGTTGTCTATGAATCTGCATATACGGCCCTTCAGCGTGGGCTGCTAGCGTTATGGTTTCCCCTCTCCCCTGTTGAGGCGTTATGGTTTGTAGCAATCGTCCCGTCATCATACCTGGCAGGCGTTGTCGCCTGCTTTTCTGATGAGCGCGTCGCCCCTTCGTTTAGAAGACATCTAAACGAAAAAAATAGTTTATAGCATCGTCAAGCACCTCGTGTGAGTGACCAGAACAGAGCCAAAGGCATCAACCTGCTAGCAGTAGTGGATCCCTAAGTCCATACTGCCTTACACTTAACAGAGGGACGGTATAACCGCAATATTAATATTACGGGGGTCCATAGTTAACGGGACCAAATTTTATAGGTAAAAATAGGTAAATATATAGGTTTTTATTTATACCATAGGTCCTATTAACTATGGACCCCCGTAATAGTAGTTTGTATGCACAGTACACACAATTATTATCTGATGATGGGCTGAATGTCGATAATGATGCGACCTGGTACCGCGCCGGAAAAGAGAGAGTCTTGAACAGCTCTGGTCCTGTACTACAGTTAACACAAAATATTTTGTTATGTGTACACCAGGTGTCCTGTGATACCATCACTATTACCAGTATATATACCAGGTATTGCTGACATACAGTACTATCAAGTTCAGTTTCGTGGGTTAGAGTCTGACCGAGTGTATACGAGTACTCGTCTGGACGTTTTCTTGCATGAAAAAAATGTAATTAGCGGAAAACGCGAGAGCGTGAGTCAGCAACATTGGATGAAAATCGACGAGCAGTGGGAATGCTGAACCCCATGCGAGACCAAAATAAAGGCACGTACCTGAGGGGTGGGGGAAGAGACGACACCTGCGACCACAGCTTGTCCAAAAAAGATCGCTGAGGGTAGAACCTCCTACGAGCGGGAAAGTAAAAGTGATGATGAAACAAAAGAAAAACGATTTTCCCAAGGGCTCCGCGGCAACGGGGAGGGCGCATACGCCGAGCGATGCGTCTATGCAACCTTCAAGCTTCTCCACCAAGTCTTTCCAAAGCCACCATAATCAATTGTTGTGTATGCCCCTCATGTTCGTCCCACGGGGTGTGGCGTCTTGGCGTGCTATTACGGCGGACCATAGTAAATAGGACCTACGGTACACACAAAAACCTATATATCTCCCTATTTTCCCTAACAATATTTGGTCCTATGTACTGGTCCCCGGTGCTACGCGGTACGTACTGCTGTATGTATTGATATTGCTATTAATAGTACCATACATGATGTGCTGAGCGGTTTCATTTTTCTCCCAATTTATTTTGTATTTCGCCCCACCTGTATTATTATTATTATTAATAGTTTATTTATTTTATCGGTTCAACCTGTTGTAGCGTGTACCAGGGAGTAATCGTAGTTAAGACGAACGATCGTCGACGCGCTGTGTGACAGTCCCGCCCGCCCCGCCGGCTGATTGGATACATCAATTTGCATCGTCACATCCGCACTATCTCGTTTACCCTTGAGCCGAGACCACATTGCTGAGTCTCTCGCCCCCGTGCATTATTATTCGTCCCCACCATCTCACCAGTCCTCAGCTACCCGTGCGACTTCGACCACACGTGACACCCGCACATCTAAGACGCCATCCACGAAATACGAGCTGCTACTGTACTACTACTGCTGCTGTACACCACGACTACATCTGCACGAGTACTCGAGACGCTGCTGCTTAACTAGCACTCTCCGCAGAAAGAAGACCTCTTCCCCGCTCACCTCTCGAAGTACAGCAGTATCGCGAGAACACCCTACGAGTATCACGACACAGCGAGCACGAGGCAGGGACAAGAAGAACAAGATGATGAATCAGAATAACAACAACAACAACAACAACAGCCACGTCAACAAGGGCAGCAAGGTGCGAGTCTCAATGCGGAGATATTATCCCTTTCGCTTTCTCCTTGCTCTCTTCGCTTGCAGCATTCTGTATCACCGCACGGCGCGTCATTCACGGCAGATGCTATTTGGTGGGATTTCTGTATACAGGATGTATGTAGTAGCTACCAACGCGATTTACGGCAGGTTACAGAAGCTGCGATTAGCTACGTATACTTGTAGTACTCGGTTGTTTGCGATATATGATACGGCCTCGGCGCCATAGCTGCGAGAAGTTCGCACCATCATCTTCGTTCCCGATTCATACGAAGAGAGTGATCGCCGCCCCAACTGATTCGGCCACACGGCGAAAAAACGAACTCACAGTCCTGCCTATCCTCGCGATTACCGATCGTTTTCTTCGTGTGTGTGTAGCGTTACGGGTTGTTCTCGTACAGCGAGTACGGCAAAAAACTCAGTCGCCATATCAAACGCTAAAAGAAATTTGACGATCGAGATTTTGCTTGCTTTAGAATTCACCCGGCGAGCGTGTGACGACCGCTTCACGCGAGACGAACCACCACCACCACCACCTCCTCTTCATCCTCTTCCTCCTCCTCCTCCTCCTCTCTCCTCCTCCTCCTCCTCCTCCTCCTCCTCCTCCTCCTCCTCTTGCCGGCATTATGCAAGTGTCGTCGTATCGATAATTTGTTGGGTTCGCATGAACGAATCACGATGGAGGATGAATAGTATTACGGGGGTCCATAGTTAATAGGACCTGTGGTGTACATAAAAACCTATATATTTACCTATTTTTGCTAACAATATTTGGTCCTGTTTACTATGGTCCCCCGTAATAGTCCGCATCGCTTCGTATCCAGATGTCATTCGTCTCGTCCCGCCTGCAAGGATTTCCGCTTTCTTCGCTTGTACTGTATGTACTGAAGTACCAAACACCCCACGGCGCGCTTCTATGCCGAAGATCAATAGATGTCCATGTTTCTACCTGTGGTTCGTATGATTGTTTAGCTACGAGCAGTAGTACGCCGTTCGTCCGCGTCATTCATTTGAAACCTGTTACTTACGTAGGAACGAGCGCCGCCTGAATCGATGTCGCCAAGCACCGAGAAACACAGCTTACCAACCCGAGACCTTGCGGGTATCGATCGCTTTTGATTGTGTGCGCGTGTACTCGTCGGCGCCCTCGTGCGAACAATCAATCGATCGCTGTATACGAACACGTATCCAAAGCTACTGTATCAGTACTCGTATTAATAGTACGAGGATTGTTCGTTTTCTGCGCGGCTGCCTGTACGCACGGAATGTGGTACGCCCGAATTTGGCCGCGAAGCCTCGCCGACCGCGATTTTGTTTGTTTGTAGTTCGCCCGAATATGACGCTAAACGAAGCACCGTCAGCGGTAGTTATTGGATTTGTCCCAGCCAGTGCCTTTGTATCGATAATTCTTTTGGTCCACATGTGATGCTGCGAGTGTTCGTACGTACTAACTGTGCAGTAGTTCATACGTATAGCTTCGCTTCCTGGTACTGTAGTTCCGTCCGATTCGACCGAAACTAACCCTCTTGATACTGCAGTCCCGTTTTGGGGACAGATTACTTAGACTTTGACTGGTCTGTTCCCCAAACGGGACGGCAGTACTACTTAAGTTGCTCGCTAAATACCGAAAAACCTGATACTGTACAAGATACAAACTTAAACTGCAGTGTTGGACATCGTATCGAAGTGCCGATGCATCCAAATAACGAACGAACTTGCGACATACCTGGTATCGTGCCGGGCGTGCTTCTGCCCTCAATCCCCTGGCATCTCCGTGTTTTCGATGCTGACACTGCCACGTGTACTCTACGGTAGAGCTGAGACTGAACGAAAGCTTCGATATCGTATTTAGTAGTATCAAGTACCTATCGTAATCGTATCCAGAACAGTTTTGTGTATCCAGGGCCGCCCTGTGGTACGGGTATGTGATACTTGTACTATTAATACTACTGCTGTACGAAATACGTCTGGCGGTATGATATCCTTCTTTCCCGAAGGAAATACTGCGGGACGTGCGTTACATTTTTACCGCAATTGATTATCATCGTCGCCACCGACGACTCTCCGCAAAACAACACAGAACAAACTCAACTGCCCTGCAGGGAGGTCTTTTATTCAAGCCGATCCCCGCCGCCGTCGCCGTCACGGCCACCGCTCGCTTTTTAGAAACGTTTTGGCGCTGATGTTTCCCTTCCCAGTGCCTGTCGAGTATATATACAGTACATACTCATCCGTGCAGTTTGCAGACTGTACAACACGATCCTTGTTGTGTCTTACCGTTCGTTGCTTTCAACATGCATGCGCCGCAAAATGCATGCTGCTTGTACGTATAGCCTCACAACTTGCTTACAACACCCAGCACACACAGAGGCCTGTCATGCGAAATCCGGGAATCGAACTCGGGTCGTGTGAATGGCCATCACGCTTCTACTGCTGAGCCAGTAGTGCATCTTGATCTCATCATTGTACGAGCATCAATGTACTGCAGGCGCTACATATCACAGAGGTCAAACTCGTGGTGCTTTCCGTTCCAACGAGCCCCGCTGTTAGGAATGACGCTGGCGTTTTTGAAAGCGGCATCCGCCACATGCATGTACTAATATATGTGTGCCTTCCGCGTGCCTCATGCCGTGTGTGCCCCAAACGAAACAAATCGAAGGTTGGGTCGCGCTTCACCTCATCATTGTCTTCACTTAAGGCGGACGTCAGCAAGCGGCTTCGAATTACGGCAGAGAGTACCGAAGCACCGCTATCGGCGGCGGAAGGAATACTTGCAGGGCTCAACAAAAATGGGTCTATGCTGGCGAGCGTTGGCACCCGGGAGGGGATGGAGGAAGTGCTCGCCATCATCGCCCCCCTCATGGCTGCCATAGAAATGGGAAAGAAAATGGTCAGGTGCGAATGCGTGTTTGTGTCTTTCCGGCGCATCAGACCAATGTGTGACGCGTGTCTGTAGGAGGAGTTGCAAGGTCAAGTCTTGTTGTGGGGGTGGGTGGGTTCGTTGCGGTGCAAGTAAGTGCAATTTTGCTGCGTGTATAGGTCCCCCTCCCGTCGCCGTGTGCTTACTATAGGGCCGTCGCATTGAACTATTGTCATCGTGCGACCGGGTCGTGCCACCCGTTTCGATTGGTGTGTTCACGATCGGACACTAATGTCTTGTCGTCCCTCAAGCAAGCAGTAGCCGACCGATACCGTCATGGTCAACCTTTCTTGTCGCATAAGTTTGGCAGGCTTTGTTCACGTATCCATGTACGCGGTCATCTCCATCGACGCTAAACTCCACGGTGTGTCCTCGCGCGTGGCGTGCTCGGTGCCTTCACAGGAGGCGCCAAGGCCTCGTTGTCACGCCGGCGATGCAGGAGGACCTGCGAGAGGTCATCGCCTGGAACGCGAGAACATGTGGCGCAGCGCTGGTCGACAGCGTGTACAAGGTACAACCGCCACCCAGTACTGTAGAATGTCTGTATGTGCTACATAATGCACAAAAGGTGTACGGTGCTCGTATTGCTAAAACCTGCTGAGCTATATGCATGGTGGCGTGTGTAAATACTCTAGACGTTGTTTCTTTTCCGTGGCGTCGGTGGCTGGACACGTTCATGGCGTAGGGTAACAGCGGACCCGGGCTGCTCTGTTGCCTTCCACATATAGTTCAGGCACTTCCGTCTTGCGTGCCTCTTGCCAAACTATAATTTGTCGGCGCGACCGTAACTTTGGATTTTTCTGCCAGGCACGATTGGTTACAAGACAATACCAAAAGAGTGCCACGATATTGACGTCAGGCGATGGAAGTGCCGCTGTAGCCATCCTGTCCCTCTTCCCTATTTCCCTCTCTCACCCTCCCTCCCTCCCTCAATCCATTCTATCCCGCCCCGCCCCCACCCGCAGCCCGCCTTCGACCCCACCAAGACCAAAAAGCAGCAGCAGACCATCTCCGGGATGATAGCGAAAGAACGCAGACTGGTCGCCAAGATGCAGGCTGGCACACTCCACCGATCCGCCTCTTCCTCGACCGTAGTCAGCAGAGGCTCAACGGCATCGCCCTCCTCCAGATCCTCCGCCAGCTCCGGATCCGGGCCGTCCCGCACACCTTCCAAAATGTGTTCTTTCACGAAAGAAACACGAGGCGTAGTGTTTTTTGCCCGTGTCGCGCGGGTCTCCCCCGGAGCGGCGTTTGTGCCGGCTGCTCGGCCCTCGGCACGGGTCGACCCGCGAGTTTCTCACCTGTCGGGAAGCGCGGCAATTCGCCGGTGATGCGCGCACGCGTGCGTTCGTGCCCGGTGGATGTCATTGTCGGACGTTTTGCGGCCCCGGTACGGTTGAGCATGGAATGATAGCCTATAGCGAAGCGATAGTGAAGGCTACGCTTGACGCGAGGCGTTTGTTGGGTTGGACCCCCAGAGCTTTTTCTCTAGTAGTAGAAGCAGGGGGGGTGTCCGTATGTTGCTGACTTGGTGTATGGATTTGTCCCATGTCTACGCAGCAGCGGGTAGTATGCACGGAGAGGGTGATGCTTGGTTGCGGTTGTGATGAATTGGCTGCTGCGTGTTCGTGATACGATCGCGTGTTTTCGCGAGTTGACGGAGATTTTTGGGTGAGTTCCTTTGGTGAAACGCCTGTTATGCGGGATATGTATCGGCAAGGCCGGATGGGGGGGGTCATTTTATGATGCACCGCACCTCGGCGGCCATCTTCGTGGCATATGTGTTTCTGTAGTTAAGCTACTATTATGTAGTGCCTATGGAGTTTCGGTGCACCGGTATGTGTTAGGCGTGCCATCATTATGTCTGGGTCGTGTTTGTCTTGAGTGTTCTGGGCAGTGAGATGGACCACACCCCCGGGCCCGTCTTCATGGCATAGTGTTAACTGATCCTTACAACTCTAGTACTTAGAGGGTATCGACAAACTAGAATTATGTGTTTAACGGGTATAATGCGTGTCCTATGTGTCTTCTACTGTTCTGTTTCTGTGGTGTGTGTGGCTGCCTATCTATGGCAATGGTGGAGAACACGTTTCCGACGTGCGTTCGTAAATATTTGAAACTCCTATCACCAACGGTTTCTTTCAACCGAAGCTCTCATATATCATGCCTGTGCATGTTGTCCAGGACGTTTGACCGCCGGCAGCTTTTCGATGCCTCCGTGCGCGCCGAACCGAGCGGAAGCCAGCAGTGGTACCGCCGGCCTCGAGCTCGCCTCGTGTGTGGCAGGTATCATGTCTATCACAACATATCGTTTCCGATTCTTCGGTTGACTTGAATACAACCTCGCTCAAACATGCAGCGACCAAGAAACAAATCCGATGGTAGAACGCGCCGCCAGCCGCGCCACCCGTACACATAGTGGTTACTCGAAGAAGCATAGCTTGCCGCCAGTTCGCGCTGCGTACTCGTCCATGTTTTTTGTTGTTACAGTCATACAGACATGCAGCAGTCGATAAGAGGGCCCGGAAACAGAAGTGTGCCGCTAGTCGCGCTACTTCTTCAAAAAATTACTGTCGCGCTCAAACATGAACCACGTGCCGCCAGTTTACACCATCATGTATTTTAGCCGTGTCCATCCTGATCGTTTTCCGATCGATGATACTCAGTCTTGGCGTGTACCAGCCCTTGCAGAGAGGCAACATGTATTGCCCCTCGATGGAAACTGCAGGCGTACAGTATGGCAACCCTCACAGAAAAGCCATGCACGAATGGCGCCTTTGTTAGGGAAACCTGTGGCAGAGGAAACCACGCCCTGCAATACCCGATCGTAGCTCAACCATGTTCGCTTTACTAAGGTTAAACCACTGAGTCAATTAGTCAGCTGGCTGAACAGCCTTTATCTTTTACGAAGTGAACAAAGCCTTCGTATATTTTGGGCTTAACGAGATCGACGCGCCAAACGTACTTTGGCTATGCAGCTAGCTGTATGGGAGACAGTGAACCCTCCCTCTCTACGTGACTTGACTTGGCCCTACCGGCTGCCACCTATCCCAACGGTTCATGACCACCAAGAACACGCGGGCTTGAAGAGACTAGCATGGGGAATTTCTGCGTTTGCTGTTGTGCTGGCGTTCTGCGAAAATGTTCATGACGGATGGCGGTCGGTAGTCGATATACTTCAATCACTCGGCACGAATGGTTATGCTTCCCTCGGGGCGAACATCATCTGCATCTCCTCGCGACTCCACCGGAATGCTCGGGTCTCACAATACGGCGTCGCAGTGGACAGGGTGCGTTAGGATCTGTATGTAGTGTGGATGAGGGGACATGGTGTAATGGTTAGAAGGGGACGGAACTATACCTATTTTTGTCCAGTCTACCGAGGGAACAAAAAACACCGACTCAAGATGAAACGCGGCTTGCCCCCGTGAGTGGCATGTCTAACTGAGACATCAACCATCTTCATCATCAGAGCAGCCCGGACTGTCTAGCTACGGTTTCGCACGATGGTATCTAAATACCGAGATCGCCCTGCACCTGAAACCAGTCGTCGTTATACACCTTGGAGGCAGTCATCACCAGACGATCTGAATAATATGAGGTTATGAGCCTCGTCTACGAGCTAGCGTACAGCACTAGGGAAAGCACGGGACTGCGATCACACTGCCATAGGGTTCGGGTCAGGGTTGGGGTTCGGATCGGAGGGTCGGATTGAGGGCCCCAGCACAAAGCCTCCGTAATCTATTCACCATCAACTTTTCTTCACGTAGTGGCAGTCGGTGGACACTTTTGGAAGCTAATGGAAGTTAGCCAAACCCGTGGAAACAGGTGGAAGGTGGAAGACTATAGAGGTATAGTAAAACTCTTGAAAACTTCTACCAAATGTGGTCGTGGAAAGTTCACTTGATGGAATTCCGTGAAAGATTCCACTTTCATCAACAATGGGAGTTTCCATACTTTTCCAGGGAAGTTTCCACCAACTTCAATGGAAGTTTTCTTTCTATGCTTGGAATTTTATTTTCTTCTATCAGAGCTTGATGGAGTTGGGTTTTATTCCGTGAAAGCATTCACCTACTTCCATGGCAGTACATTCACAATCATGAAAGCTTCCCAACACTTCCATAGAAGATGGTGGAAGTTTCCATAGAAGTAGATAAGAAATGCATATCATATGGTTTCAAAGTCCAAGACGAGATAGCCTCTGCCCTCTGCTGCTTGTTACAATAACAGCGTATCATCGGAGTCAAGCAGAATAACTTTCTTAGGACTACGAAAATCTCCGCAGCGCTCTAGCCTATCACCTGCCGAATTGCGCCGAAACTCATACTATTTTTCGAGCTGATTCGATCCGATTTTTAATGATTTACGAGCAATCCGCCGGAAACCGTGATACGTAGTGATTCACGCAGAACGCGGGAACCAACTGTTGCACGCCACAGACAGGTTGCCGCAGAGAAAGTGCGCCACACCATAGGTTGACGTATTGTGGAATGCCACGGGTTACCGCAGAACACAAAGGAGGCCACGCTACAGGCTGACACACAGCGGAGGGCCACGGGTTGCCACGCCACGCCACAGACTGATGCATCCTGGAATGGCAAGGGTTGCTGCTCAAGAGAAAGCATGCCACTGCAGCAGACTGATGTGGTACGGAATACCACGGGTTGCCGCATACTCAACGGCCGACTACGTCACGCCGCAAGCCGACCCGTAAAATATAGTGCGCCACGCCGCAGACTGGCGTATTTCGGAATGCCACGGGATGCTGCATAGACACGACCAAGTACGCCAAGTCACGGGCGGACGTACGAGAGACGGGACCACGACTGCACGCCACATGCTGACTAGCATATACATAGAACCAGAAACGACAAGTCTGTACACCACAAGCCGACGAATAAGGGTCAGGAATACAACAGGTTTATCTTCAAGACCGAGACTGCTGTACACCACTAGCTGCCGACTAGGGGGCAAGAAAATACTAAACAACAAAATATAAACTTCAAGAACGAGAGGCTGCTACGATTGAAGCCTCAAACAACAACGGAAACCTCACCCATGCCGCGAGGGGACTGACACCATTCAGCGGGAAGGACCTCACGCTCTTCGAAGGCTGATTCGAGAAAGCCGATGTCATGAGGAGCACATACATATCGACCGGCGGTTGTGGTCAAACTCAAGTCAGAGCGTTCGATCGTCTTTCCGTTGAGTGGGACGCTTTACAGCCTTTACGGCTACCTGGTCAACTGCAGTAGTATGGAAATTTCCTGTGCTGTACTCGCCCTGGGGCAACTGCCCAACTAGTCTGCGATTAACATCAACGACTTCCACTGCGCGGCTGGACACTCCCACGGGGTACTACTCCGCAAGGTCGCAGAGCAGCAAGGGATTGTCCTCGAGGGAGAGCTGCTGGAGTACGAAGGGTGCTCCATGGCAAAGGGTCTCCGCAAAGGTATCAAGAAGGTCACGCGCACACTTGCAGATATTAAGCTCGGGAGGGTTGTTATGGATTAGAGTAGACCTATGGCGGTTGGGTCTCTCAGGAGGAAGAGGTATACTCTCGTCGTGCGCGACGACTTTAACGGTGTACGTGGGTGTAACTAATGCGCCACACGTCGAACGCCGCGGAATTGTTCGAGTAGTTCCTCGCCGATTCTCGTGAAGACGACGTCCCTTCTAAGGTGGTGAGTTCCCGATCTGATGGGGGTGGTGAATTCCGCGGGGGGAAGTTTAGAGACCTGTGTAGGTGATAAGAGATCAAGCAGGAATTCACGACGATCGACAGTCCCCAATTCAATGGGGTAGCAGAGCGCGCGCTAGGTTTGATTGAGACGGCCGCAATGGTAGGCCGACTCCAGGCTCCAGAGATTTTTCCCCACGCGCAACTCCCGGCCTCGGCCTCGGCGACGTTGTGAATGGAAGCGCCCCACTGGGCGTGTGACGCCTTGAACCGCACACAAGGACAGCTAATCCTTAGAGCGATCGCCGCATGAGATGTGGCATGGTAGCTTCCCCCCGGTAGTACTGCTACCTTTCCTCAAGCCTGGTCAACGCAAGGTGGAGGGGTGAAACATGTCACAGGCGAAAGCACCGGAGTGGTTTTACCTTGGCCATGCACCCAACTACCCCCGAGAATCCGTACGAGTACTGACGAGGCAACCCACTGTGCTAATCAGCAACGCGTGTCACCTGCACCATCTGTACCTGCCCAGGCGAATGACTCCCTGTCTACAGAAGAGAAGGATGACGTGAGCACGTCGGATCCAGGTGGTGGGGGGGGTGGTGGATGAGCTGGACGACAGTCTGCCTCACTTGAACGACCTCGACGCGACGTGGGGTTTTGACCTGGACGCGTTTCTGCAAGCGCGCACACAGCAAACACCTGCAGCCGGCGAGGCCGGCGACGGGACAGCCGATACGATGCCGGCGACGGGGCGGCCGAGACGATGGATTCGTCTCAAGGGGGTGCGGTTGACGCCTCCTCGGACCCGATAGATAGGACCGGAACGACCGAGACGATGTGCTCGTCTCAAGGGGGCGCCGTGGACGCCTGCTCAGTCCCGGCACGGAGGGCCGAAAGCGACCCGGGTGTAGCATCAGCCTTCGACGCCGGCCAAGGGAACGGTGAGGATCCCCTCGCGGTCCTGTCGGGGAGGTCAGCACACGGTTCTGTCGGGGAGGCTAGCACACGAGCTCAGCAGCTGAGGACGGCTCCCCTCGATAGTACGGGGCCGCACCCGGGATCAGAGCTAACACCTCGAGGGTAAACCTGGCATGAACCAGCTCAGGATAAACGATGAAATTGCAGACGCGCTGATTGCGGCAGCCTGGGAGTATCCTGAATTGTACATCCTGGACGACGGAGGACGCAGTGGCCTTGGTGGCCGGGGGATCTGTTGTGAGAAATAAAGGAGAGTTGAGCGTGTACACGCCGAGTGGTTTCCCGGAAGACGTAGAACCGCCCCCTCAGTCCGTAGCAGATCTAAAGCGTTCCCAATACAAAGCGGCGTGGCGCAACACCATGGAAATTGAGTTGGACGGTCACAAAACGACCGGTACATACGGAGCCGCGACACTGCCACAAAGGTAGAAACCTGTAGGATTGAAGTGGCTGCTTACCTACAAGACGGATAAGGATGGCTTGATAGTAAAGACAAACGTCAGACGTGTGGCTAAGGGTTTTAGCCAGGTGCAGGATGTAGAATACTTTCAAACGCTTGCACCAACGCCCTCGTCGGCGCCAGTTCAAATTCTGGACTTCTGTCGCCGATAAACACGGATTAAGTATCTTCCATCTAGACGTCACACAAGCTTTTGTTCGAGCGAAACTCGACGACGATATATATATGAAACTATTGGGTGGTTGTGGTGACATGTCAGGAAATATCGTTCTCCTAAACAGATCACTGAATGGTCTAAAGCAGAGCGGACCGCAGTGGGCTAGACTATTGGTAGAGACCGTGGTAGAGTACGGTATGGAGCAGTGTAGGTCTGACCCGTGTGTGTTTCGCATGGTTGTGGACGGCAAGGTAGAACTGATCATGGCCGTTCATGTACATGACATCGCGATCGCAGGATCGGACGAGACATGCAGAGACTTCCACGCCGCGCTAGCTATAACAATTCCCCACGAAAAACCTCGTCGAACTGACTTGGTACACTGTGCTTTCAAACGCGACTGAGAGACTGTGAACACTAGAGATTACGCAGAAGGCGTTTATTGAGAGCATGTTGAATCGGGGTGACGTTAACGCATCTTCTGACATCCCCGCGACCCCCGGTGTGGCACTAGGTCCAGGAGAGGTACGCGAATTTGGAGGAGGCTGGCCTTACAGGGAGGCTGTGGGCAGCCTGTTGTAGTTGTCGACCGTGACGAGGCCGGATATCTCGAACTCTGCGCGTGCTGTGGCGCGCCACTCGCACAATCCTACGGAGAGGTATGGGAAGGAAGTTTTGGAGAATATGACATAACTTCACGGGATCATGTTTTTGGCACTGACGTTTGTGCGGGGCTCGGGATTGAATTAGACAGCATTAGCGATGCTGATTGTGCTGATAACCCAAGTGATAGACGCTCGGTATCGGGGACGGTAATTACCCTGGGGGGTTGCGACCGTCAGTTAGGTAAGTAGCACGCAGAGGTATGTTACGTTGTCCACAGCAGAGGCAGAGTACGTCGCCCTGTGTGAAGAGGTGAAGGAAACTTCGCTTAAGGGCGCACTGTTGTTGTTTATTCGTCCAGACCTATGCGGATCATGTGTCTGGATTTTCGAGGATAACCAAGGGGCAATACCGTTGGCTGAAAACCCTACTTAGTTATGTCTGGAGCAGGCACACCGACGTGCGCTTTTATTTCGTTTGAGAGCTACTTTGTGCTACTAAGGTCGACATCCAGTTCGTAGCGTCAGAAGAGCTGCACGCGGATATTTAGACGAAATCCCTTGAAATCTCTTGCTGCGACCCCTTTCAAGTCTCACCGTATGGCCTTGTTGAATTTGCCTTTGGAGGGTGAGTATGGGAGTATGAGCATTATTCAATGAGTACCATGTTTTGAGTGATGCGATTAGTAATTTGTCAGCTCACCACTAGTTTGAGGGGCAAGGTGGAGTAGGGCACTACCTGGCACTTTATTTTCTGGCCATGTTCATCCATGTTCATCGTAATGGTTTGGAGTATATATTCTATGCAGGGGGTTTTGACCCGGTGGCCGGTTTTCCTCCTGCGGGACTGCCGTTGGTTGTTCTTAGGTCTTAGAATGTCTTGAAAGTTTTTTCGGTCTCGTCACTGCTGTGAAGAGCCAGGGAGGGTGTTCGTTTGGATCGTTCCAGCAGGGACGGTTACAAGTTGTAGAGGGTTATGTATATCTTCGCAGACGCTATTTTGAAATTTGTCGTGTGCTCATTAGGAGAGTTCGAGCGCTTCGCTCTCTTTCTCCTCCTCTGTCCTTCAATACAACGAAAACAAAAATCTCATCAGACCACGTGGTGGTCAGGGCATCCAGGCTTGGACTCCACGAACAGAATCGGGTTTTCCTCGAGTTTGCTTTGTTCGGCTCTTCAGGGTGGGCTAGTGGTCTGGGATTGCCCTTGAAGGCTGGTAAAACCGCAGAACACAGGAAAGAAATGTTGCATGGCGTGCTGCTTTACAGCTTGGGGGGCGTTTTGTTTGATATATACAGGAAACTAGGGGTACAGGGCGAGAGGAGCATCCGAGCCCTGTTGGACCAGCCGACACCGTGACTGTTTTCTTGGCAACCGACGCGAGCGAGTTGACGAGGAAAAAAAGGGCTGAAGTATAAAAGTACAAGGCAGGGATCACAATGGGAGAGGGGGGAGAAGAGCCTGCTACGTGACCCAGATCTGAATAACAACTACTACAACAACAGCAGGAGGAGGGCAAGATAAGAAAGAAGGGCGAAGACAACGAAGATAATACATGGGAGGGAAAGCGCACACACAACACACACGCGATGACAAACCACGAGGATCTACGAAGGGGTGCTGCTGTGTGTCCCCATAGCATCAACCACCTTGCTTGCTACAAACGATACTCTTGTGTTTTTTTCTATAATCGCTTTTTGACTTTCTTGCTCGACAACAACTCGGTTTTACTGTACCTTCCGCGGCAATGAGGACAATGAGCACTGACTGAATGTGCTGAATGTCGATGGGTAGAAAGAAACGGCACACACTTCAACGGGCTCAACTGATTCCATCGCAAACAACACATACATACACATATACCGGGGGTACACCTATTTCATCCTCAGATGAATACTTATCAAAATCCCGTAGTAGTTGACGTAATTACACGTACCTTTTACCAAAAGGATGTTTTGCCGAACCTACGCGCAAGAGTTTGGACAAATTTGACGTGTTGTTCTGTTCAAGATTTTCTCGGTTGGTCCTGCCCAGATCTTTGCGGCAAAAACAAGGTCACATGTTGACTCTATTTTCTAACCCAGGTGTGGAGAACGGGTGACGTCCCCCAACAATGGAAATATGCAACCGCGACTTGACCGTGAAGGTCGTTCTTATAAAAAAGGATCGCTCTGATTGTAACAACTACCGAGGTATTTCGCTTGATGTCTATATGCAGGCAAAATATTGCTGAACGTGGTTGCGTCCCGCCTCAGTAACTGCTGCGAGGCCGAAAGGATACTCCCCGAGGAGCAGTGTGACTTTGGCCCAGCACGATTAACAGTCCAAAAGCTGTTCGTCGCGCATCGACTGCAAGAACGCGGACTAGCTAGACCCCCCCCCCCCCCCCCCCCCCCCCGCTGTGCATGTGCTTCCTCGATATACAAAAAGCATATGACTCCGTCGACCGAGAGCTGTTGTGGGTGGTTCTCGCACGCTTCGGCGTGCCAGAAAGTATGCCAGCCGTTATCCGCCAGTTCCACGAAGAAATGCGAGCTCGCGATCTAGCATTCCGTGCGAGACTCTCTCCAGGATATGTCGGGCGTTTTGCGACTATTCCATCACGCTGGTGATGGACAAGGCTTCGGCCATTGTTTCCTTGTCCGAGAACTCTGTGTATTGTAGGGCTGCATGTGCTATAGGTAAAGGCTAGGAGAGAGGAAGGTGTTTTCCGTCGTGTACACATTCGCATGAGTGTCCCTTCGCGATCTAATGATAATCTGCGAATGTACATGCCCAGCTCAAGTGCGACCCAGGGTGATGCGAGTGGTGTCGAAACGACAAGTCTAGGCCATCATGCCCCGGTGACCCCAGACGATGATTTTCCGGCGGCTGCAGGACAATACTCCATCGACGTCAGGATATGATGCTCCGACGACCCCAGGCGACGACGTTGCGGCGATTGCGGTGATGCTCCGCCAGCCTCCGGCGATGAGCTCCAGCTATCGTAAGCGATGATACTCCGGCGACACTAGACGACGAAACTCGGGCGATTCTAGGTGATGAATCTTCAGCGATGCAAGGATGGCCCAGTGATCACGAGTGATTCGCTTGATGCTCTGGCGATTATGTGCTACTATGCTCCGGCAGTCCCAGGAATAGCGTCTCGGCTATCCCAGGCGACGATGCTCCGGCAACCTCATGCACCGACGCTCAGGCGATCCAAGACCGGTGGTGCTCCACGATGATTCTCCAGAAGCCCAATGCTAATGTTGTTACTCAGGCGACCCCGAGCGATGACGCTCCAGTCGCCCCAGACAATATGTTTTCAGCGGCCTCAAGCAATACCCCGGTGACCCTAGGTGACGATATTCTAGTGACTCTACGGAATGATGCTCCGGCGACCCCAGGATGTTCTAGTAAACCCAGGCAATTATCTCCAGCGATCCCAGGCATTGATTCTCCGGCAATGTCAAACAAACACTGGTGCTTTATCAACCATCTAGAGTCTCGTCTGGTTGCTGCAGTGTCAACACCAGGTCGACTTTAGCAAACGCACCTGTGCGCAGTATTCCTGGCGTATTGTTCCTCCTACTTGTTTCGTCAGGTACAGGTGTCGCAGCTCGAAACGGTGCCGTTGCGGTCGATGCCACTGCCACCTTTCGTACAAAGCAATGCCGTGCTACCGGGGCTGATGAGTCCCGGCCGCCTACTCCGGCTTTAGGCGGCAAGTTTCGTTGGGAGCGCCGTTGCGGATGTGAACGCATCCTATGCGCGTTTCTTTGCGCCTAGATCAACTTGCATCGAACACACACCCACGTCTGCGCTCAGTTGCTGCAGACGCGCCGCGGTATTATTCGTTTTATGGTGGGAATTCCCCGGTTCAATGATAGCGGAGATTTCTCGTTTTTACTGCATCGGGGGCAGACTAGAGATGGCGACCTGCTATTGAAATGACCAGGCTGGGGAAGCCTAATCATGAATCTCTCTGGTCTCGTCGATGATTATCCCGGGCAGAAGACTGCTGACAGGGCTAATATGTAGATGCTTGCCGGCTGCTCTTGCATGTTTCGGTTTGTCGAGTCCGGTGCAGTTCAACACTCTTCCCTCGATGGGAATTAGCTCGTCGTCCAGGAAGTGTTCAGTGGCACCGCAGTCTACCAACATAGTAATCTCCCTACCGATAGGGAGGAAGGCCTGTCTCTCGGACAAGCCCATACACGTACATCCTTGGCGTACAAGCCGCAGCCCCGCTGTAGTATCCCGGGTTGTTGCAGCATAGACCAGCCACTTATAAATGTTCGGGATTTTGTTCCACTGTCAAGGTGTGGATGTTATATGGTGCTCTAGGTATGTTATATCTTGAGTGAAGGGTCCCATTACATCATGAGCTTGATATCTTTAGAGTGTTCCGTCAGGGCATTTTTGTTCTGTTTGTTTCCTTCCCATTGAACCATGATATCTACGAACTTTCTATCCGAAATGGGTCCTCCCATATCCTCCACGTGGCCGCAAAAAGAGCAAGGATCGGAGGTAGTATCCGTCCGGGTCTTGCCCGGGAATCGTGGTCGTGGCCAAACGTTCGGCAGACTTGCATCAAACGGTCTCATCTGTGACTTCCATATACTTGGCGTGTAGCTTCTGCCATGCCTTTTTACCACGACCATGGGTTCCGCTTGTTCCCGCTTTGTGCCTGCACACAAGGTAGGATGCTGGTTCGCGTGTTAACAACGACAATAGAGCAAAGAGCTCGGGGTCGACTCGACTGCATGTGACGTGGTGCTGGTTGAGGGTTCTTCCAGTTACATACTGTAGTGCAAAGAGGGTGTCGATCTCCTCCGACGTCTCCTCGGTTGGTCTGGCCTGTCCTCTCCTCACTTTGTGAATATCCACGGTCAACATATATGGGCTCCTCATGACATCGGCTTTCTCGAACCAGCCTTCGAAGAGCGTGAGGTCCTTTCCGTTGCATGGTGTCAGTCCCCTCGCGGCATGGGTGAGGTTTCCGTTGTTGTTTGAGGCTTCCATCGTAGCAGCCTCTCGTTCTTGAAATTGTTTTTTTGTTGTTTAGTATTTTCTTGCCCCCTAGTCGGCAGCTAGTGGTGTACAGCGGTCTCGGTCTTGAAGATAAACTTGTTGTATTACTGCCCCTTATTCGTCGGCTTGTGGTGTACAGACTTGTCGTTTCTGGTTCTATGTATATGCTAGTCAGCATGTGGCGTGCAGTCGTGGTCCCGTCTCTCGTACGTCCGCCCGTGACGTGGCGTACTTGGTCGTCATCCCGTGGCATTCCGAAATACGCCAGTCTGCGGCGTGGCGCACTATATTTTACGGGTCGGCTTGCGGCGTGACGTAGTCGGCCGTTGAGTATGCGGCAACCCGTGGTATTCCGTACCACATCAGTCTGCTGCAGTGGCATGCTTTCTCTTGAGCAGCAACCCTTGCCATTCCAAGATGCATCAGTCTGTGGCGTGGCGTACTTCGTCAAATGTGGCAACCCGTGGCCCTCCGCTCTGTGTCAGCCTGTAGCGTGGCCTCCTTTGTGTTCTGCGGTAACCCGTGGCATTCCACAATGCGTCAACCTATGGTGTGGCGCACTTTGTCTGCGGCAACCTGTCTGTGGCGTGCAACAGATGGTCTGCGCGTTCTGGGTGAATCACTACGTATCACGCAAGAATCTGGGTTTCCAGCGGATTAATCTTAAATCATTAAAAACCCGATTCGAACCAGCTCGAAAAATAGTATGAGTTTCGGCGTAATTCGGCAGGTGATAGGCCTAGAGCGCTATGGAGATTTTCGTAGTCCTAAGAAAGTGATTCTGCTTGATTCCGATGATATGCTGTTATTTCGACAAGCAGCAGAGGGCAGAGGCTATCCTGTCTTAGACTTGAGAAATCACATGATATCCCATTTTTTTTAATCTCCTTCCACGAAAGCTTCCACCATCTTCTATGGAAGGTTTTGGAAGTTTCCACGATTGTAAATGTACTGCCATGGAAGTGGGTGAAAGCTTTCACGGAATAAAATCCAACTCCGTCAAGCTCTGATATAAGAAAATAAAATTCCATGGATAGAAATAATACTTCCATTGAAATTGGTGGAAACTTCCATGGAAAAGTATGGAAACTCCCATTGTTGGTGGAAGTGGAATCTTTCACGGAATTACATTAAATGAAGTTTCCACGACCACATTTGGTAGAAGCTTCCAAGAGTTTTCGTATACCTCTATAGTCTTCCACCTTCCACCTATTTCCACAGGTTTGGCTAACTTCCATTACCTTCCAAAAGAGTCCACCGACTGCCACTACGTGAAGAAAAGATGATAGTGAATAGATTTCGAGGGCTTTGTGCTGGGGCCCTCAATCCGACCTTCCGATCCGAACCCCAACCCCAACCCTGACCCGAACTCTATGGCAGTGTGATCGTAGTCCCGTGCTTTCCCTAGTCCTGTACGCTAGCTCGTAGACGAGGCTCATAACCTCATATTGTTCAGATCGTCTGGTGATGACTGCCTCCCAGGCGTGTGACGACGACTGGTCTCAGGTGCTGGCCAACTCGGTATTGGGAGACCATCGTGCGAAACCGCGGCTAGACATTCCGGGCTGCTCTGATGATGACGATGGTTGATGTCTCAGTTGTAAATGCCACTCACGGAAGCAAGCCGACGTTTCATCTTGAGTCGGTGTTTTTTTTGTTGCCTCGGTAGATTGGACAAAAAAGGTATAGTTCCGTCCCCTTCTAACCATTACACCATGTCCCCTCATCCACACTACATACGATCCTAACGCACCCTGTCTATTTCGACGCCGTATTGTGAGTCGTGCCGAGTGATTGAAGTATATCGACCACCGACCGCCATCCGTCATGAACATTTTCGCAGAACGCCAGCACAACAGCAAACGCGGAAATTCCCCACGCTAGTCTCTTCAAGCCCGCGTGTTCTTGGTGGTCATGAACCGTTGGGATAGGTGGCAGCCGGTAGGGCCAAGTCAAGTCACGTAGAGAGGGAGGGGTCACCGTCGCCACTGCAGCTAGCTGCATAGCGAAAGTACGTTTGGCGCGTCGATCTCGTTAAGCCCAAAATATACGAAGGCTTTGTTCGCTTCGTAAAAGATAAAGGCTGTTCAGCCAGCTGACTAATTGACTCAGTGGTTTAACCTTAGTAAAGCGAACATGGTTGAGCTACGATCGGGTATTGCAGGGCGTGGTTTCCTCTGCCACAGGTTTCCCTACCAGAGGCGGCATTCGTGCATGGCTTTTCTGTGAGGGTTGCCACATTTTACGCCTGCAGTTTCCATCGAGGGGCAATACATGTTGCCTCTCTGTAAGGGCTGGTACACGCCAAGACTGAGTATCATCGATCGGAAAATGGTCAGGATGGACACGGCAAAAATACATGATGGCGCAAACTGGCGGCACGTGGTTCATGTTTGAGCGCGACAGTAAAACGTTTAAGAAGTAGCGCGACTAGCGGCACACTTCTGTTTCCGGGTCCTCTTATCGACCGCCGCATGTCTGCATGACTGTGACAACAAAAAACATGGACGAGTACGCAGCGGGGAACTGGCGGCAAGCTATGCATCTTCGAGTAACCACTATGTGTCCGAGCGGCGCGGCTGGCGGCGCGCCCTACTATCGGATTTGTTTCTTGGTCGCTGCATGTTTGAGCGAGGTTGTATTCAAGTCAACCGAAGAATCAGAAACGATATGTTGTGATAGACATGATACCTGCCGCACACGAGGCGAGCTCGAGGCCGGCGGTACCACTGCTGGCTTCCGCTCGGTTCGGCGCGCACGGAGACGTCGAAAAGCTGCCGGCGGTCAAACGTCCTGGACAACATGCACAGCCATGATATATGAGAGCTTTGGTTGAAAGAAACCGTTGGTGATAGGAGTTTCAAATATTTACGAACGCACGTCGGAAACGTGTTTTCCACAATTGCCATAGATAGGCAGCCACACACACACCACAGAAACAGAACAGTAGAAGACACATAGGACACGCATTATACCCGTGAAACACATAATTCCAGTTTGTCAATACCCTCTAAGTACTAGAGTTGTAAGGATCAGTTAACACTATGCCATGAAGACGGGCCCGGGGGTGTGGTCCATCTCACTGCCCAGAACACTCAAGACAAACACGACCCAGACATATTGATGGCACGCCTAACACATACCGGTGCACCGAAACTCCATAGGCACTACATAATAGTAGCTTAACTACAGAAACACATATGCCACGAAGATGGCCGCCGAGGTGCGGTGCATCATACAATGACCTCCCCCATCCAGCCAGGCCAATATATATCCCACAAAACAGGCGTTTTACCAAAGGAACCCACCCAAAAATCTCCTTCAACTCGCGAAAACACGCGATCGTATCACGAACACGCAGCAGCCAATTTATCACAACCGCAACCAAGCATCACCCTCTCCGTGCATACTACCCGCTGCTGCGTAGACATGGGACAAATCCATACACCAAGTCAGCAACATACGGACACCCCCCCTGCTTCTACTACTAGAGAAAAAGTTCTGGGGGTCCAACCCACAACAAACGCCTCGCGTCAAGCGTAGCCTTCACTATCGCTTCGCTATAGGCTATCATTCCATGCTCAACCGTACCGGGGCCGCAAAACGTCCGACAATGACATCCACCGGGCACGAACGCACGCGTGCGCGCATCACCGGCGGATTGCCGCGCTTCCCGACAAGTGAGAAACTCGCGGGTCGACCCGTGCCGAGGGCCGAGCAGCCGGCACAAACGCCGCTCCGGGGGAGACCCGCGCGACACGGGCAAAAAACACTACGCCTCGTGTTTCTTTCGTGAAAGAACACATCTTGGAAGATGTGCGGGACGGCCCGGATCCGGAGCTGGCGGAGGATGTGGAGGAGGGCGATGCCGTTGAGCCTCTGCTGACTACGGTCGAGGAAGAGGCGGATCGGTGGAGTGTGCGAGCCTGCATCTTGGCGACCAGTCTGCGTTCTTTCGCTATCATCCCGGAGATGGTCTGCTGCTGCTTTTTGGTCTTGGTGGGGTCGAAGGCGGGCTGTGGGTGGGGGCGGGGCGGGATAGAATGGATTGAGGGAAGGAGGGAGGGTGAGAGAGGGAAATAGGGAAGAGGGACAGGACGGCTACAGCGGCACTTCCATCGCCTGACGTCAACATCGTGGCACTCTTTTGATATTGTCTTGAAACCAATCGTGCCGGGCAGAAAAATCCAAAGTTACGGTCGCGCCGACAAATTATAGTTTGGCATGAGGCACGCAAGACGGAAGTGCCTGAACTATATGCGGAAGGAAACAGAGCAGCCCGGGTCCGCTGTTACCCTACGCCATGAACGTGTCCAGCCACCGACGCCACGGAAAAGAAACAACGTCTAGAGTATTTACACCACGCCACCATGCATATAGCTCAGCAGGTTTTAGCAATACGAGCACCGTACACCTTTTGTGCATTATGTAGCACATACAAACATTTTACAGTACTGGGTGGCGGTTGTACCTTATACACGCTATCGACCAGCGCTGCGCCACATGTTCTCGCGTTCCAGGCGATGACCTCTCGCAGGTCCTCCTGCATTGCCGGCGTGACAACGAGGCCTTGGCGCCTCCTGTGAAGGCACCGAGCACGCCACGCACGAGGACACACCGTGGAGTTTAGCGTCGATGGAGATGACCGCGCGTGGATCCGTAAATAAAGCCTGCCTAACTAACGCGACGAGAAAGGTTGACCATGACGGTATCGGTCGGCTACTGCTTGCTTGGGGGACGACAATATTTTAGGATCTGATCGTGAACACACCAATCAAAACGGGTGGCACGACCCGGTCGCACGATGACAATAGTTCATGGCGACGGCCCTATAGTAAGCACACGGTGGCGGGAGGGGGGCCTATACACGCATCAAAATTGCACTTACTTGCACTGCAACGAACCCACCCACCCCCACAACAAGACTTGACCATGCAACTCCTCCTACAGACACGCGTCACACATTGGTCTGATGCGCCGGAAAGACACAAACACGCATTCGCACCTGACCATTTTCTTTCCCATTTCTATGGCAGCCATGAGGGGGGCGATGATGGCGAGCACTTCCTCCATCCCCTCCCGGGTGCCAACGCTCGCCAGCATAGACCCATTTTTGTTGAGCCCTGCAAGTATTCCTTCCGCCGCCGATAGCGGTGCTTCGGTACTCTCTGCCGTAATTCGAAGCCGCTTGCTGACCTCCGCCTTAAGTGAAGACAATGATGAGGCGAAGCGCGACCCAACCTTCGATTTGTTTCGTTTGGGGCACACACGGGATGGGGCACGCGGAAGGCACACATATATTAGTACATGCATGTGGCGGATGCCGCTTTGAAAAACGCCAGCGTCATTCCTAACAGCGGGGCTCGTTGGAGCGGAAAGCACCACGAGTTCGACCTCTGTGATGTGTAGCGTCTGCAGTGCATTGGTGCTCGTACAATGATGAGATCAAGATGCACTATTGGCTCAGCAGTAGAAGCGTGATGGCCATTCACACGACCCGAGTTCGATTCCCGGATTTCGCATGACAGGCCTCTGTGTGTGCTGGGTGTTGTAAGCAGGTTGTGAGGCTATACGTACAAGCAGTATGCATTTTGCGGCGCATGCATGTTGAAAGCAACGAACGGTAAGACACAACAAGGATCGTGCTGTACAGTCTGCAAACGGCATTGATGAGTATGTACTGTATATGTATATATATATATACTCGACAGGCACTGAGAAGGGAAACATCAGCGCCAAAAGGTTTCTAAAAAGCGAGCGGTGGCCGTGACGGCGACGGCGGCGGGGATCGGCTTGAATAAAAGACCTCCCTGCAGGGCAGTTGAGTTTGTTCTGTGTTGTTTTGCGGAGAATCGTCGGTGGCGACGATGATAATCAATTGCGGAAAAAATATAACGCACGTCTCGCAGTATTTCCTTCGTGAAAGAAGGAAATGATACCACCAGAAGTATTTTGTACAGCAGTAGTACTAATAGTACATGTATCACATACCCGTACCACAGGGCGCCACTGGATACACAAAACTGTTCTCGATGCGATTACGATAGATACTTGATACTACTAAATACGATATCGAAGCTTTCGTTCAGTCTCAGCTCTACCGTAGAGTACACGTGGCAGTGTCAGCATCAAAAACACGGAGATGCCAGGGGATTGAGGGCCAAACACGCCCGGCACGATACCAGGTATATCGTAAGTTCGTTCGTTATTTGGATGCATCGACACTTCGATACGATATCCAACACTGCAGTTTAAGTTTAGATCTGGTACGTGCTGGCACAGCAGTAGAAGGTTTCGGTATTTAGCGAGCAACTTAGTAGTGCCGTCCCGTTTGGGGAACAGACCAGTCAAAGTCCAAGTAATCTGTCCCCAAAACGGGACAGCAGTATCAAGAGGGTTAGTTTTGGTCGAATCGGACGGAACTACAGTACCAGGAAGCGAAGCTATACGTATGAACTACTGCACAGTTAGTAGTACGTACGAACACTCGCAGCATCACATGTGGACCAAAAGAATTGTCGATACAAAGGCACTGGCTGGGACAAATCCAATAACTACCGCTGACGGTGCTTCGTTTAGCATCATATCGGGCGAACTACAAACAAACAAAATCGCGGTCGGCGAGGCTTCGCGGCCAAATTCGGGCGTGCCACATTCCGTGCGTACAGGCAGCCGCGACTAGAAAGCAAACAATCCTCGTACTATTAATACGAGTACTGATACAGTAGCTTTGGGTACGTGTTCGTATGCAGCGATCGACTGATTGTTCGCACGAGGGCGCCGACGAGTACACGCACACACAATCAAAATCAAACGCGATCGATACCCGCAAGGTCTCGGGTTGGTAAGCTGTGTTTCTCGGTGCTTGGCGACATCGATTCAGGCGGCGCTCGTTCCTACGTAAGTAACAGGTTTCAAATGAATGACGCGGACGAACGGCGTACTACTGCTCGTAGCTAAACAATCATACGAACCACAGGTAGAAACATGGACATCTATTGATCTTCGGCATAGAAGCGCGCCGTGGGGGTGTTTGGTACTTCAGTACATACAGTACAAGCGAAGAAAGCGGAAATCCTTGCAGGCGGGACGAGACGAGTGACATCAGGATGCGAAGCGATGCGGACTACTGTTCATCCTCCATCGTGATTCGTTCATGCGAACCCAACAAATTATCGATACGACGACACTTGGATAATGCCGGCAAGAGGAGGAAGAGGAGGAGGAGGAGGAAGAGGAGGAGGAGGAGGAGGAAGAGGATGAGGAGGAGGTGGTGGTGGTGGTTCGTCTCGCGTGAAGCGGTCGTCACACGCTCGCCGGGTGGATTCTAAAGCAAGCAAAATCTCGATCGTCAAACTTTTTTTAGCGTTTGATATGGCGACTGAGTTTTTTGCCGAACTCACTGTACGAGAACAACCCGTAACTCTACACACACACGAAGAAAACGATCGGTGATCGCGAGGATAGGCAGGACTGTGAGTTCGTTTTTTGGCCGTGTGGCCGAATCAGTTGGGGCGGCGATCACTCTCTTCGTATGAATCGGGAACGAAGATGATGGTGCGAACTTCTCGCAGCTATGGCGCCGAGGCCGTATCATATATCGCAAACAACAGAGCACTACAAGTATACGTCGCTAATCGAAGCTTCTGTAACCTGCCGTAAATCGCGTTGGTAGCTACTACATACATCCTGTATACAGAAATCCCACCAAATAGCATCTGCCGTGAATGACGCGCCGTGCGGTGATACAGAATGCTGCAAGCGAAGAGAGCAAGGAGAAAGCGAAAGGGATAATATCTCCGCATTGAGACGCTCACCTTGCTGCCCTTGTTGACGTGGCTGTTGTTGTTGTTGTTGTTGTTGTTGTTGTTGTTATTCTGATTCATCATCTTCTTCTTGTCTCTGCCTCGTGCTCGCTGTGTCGTGATACTCTTAGGGTGTTCTCGAGATACTGCTGTACTTCGAGAGGTGAGCGGGGAAGAGGTCTTCTTTCTGCGGAGTGTGCTAGTTAAGCAGCAGCGTCTCGAGTACTCGTGCAGATGTAGTCGTGGTGTACAGCAGCAGTAGTAGTACAGTAGCAGCTCTTATTTCGTGGATGGCGTCTTAGATGTGCGGGTGTCACGTATGGTCGAAGTCGCGCGGGTAGCTGAGGACTGGTGAGATGGTGGGGACGAATAATAATGCACGGGGGCGAGAGACTCCGTTACGTGTGTGGTCTCGGCTCAAGGGTAAACGAGATAGTGCGGATGTGACGATGCAAATAGATGTATCCAATCAGCGGGCGGGGCGGGCGGGACTGTCACACAGCGCGTCCACGATCGTTCGTCTTAACTACGATTACTACCTGGTACACGGTACAACAGGTTGAACCGATAAAATAAATAAACTATTAATAATAACAATAGTACAGGTGGGGCGAAATACAAAATAAATTGGGAGAAAAATGAAACCGCTCAGCACATCATGTATGGTACTATTAATAGCAATATCAATACATACAGCAGTACGTACCTCGTAGCACCGAGGACCACTACATAGGACCAAATATTGTTAGTAAAAATAGGGAGATATATAGGTTTTGTGTGTGTGCCGTAGGTCCTTTTCACTATGGTCCGCCGTAGTAGCGCGCCAAGACGCCACACCCCGTGGGACGAACATGAGGGGCATACACAACAATTGATTATGGTGGCTTTGGAAAGACTTGGTGGAGAAGGTTGAAGGTTGCATAGACGCATCGCTCGGCGTATGCGCCCTCCCCGTTGCCGCGGAGCCCTTGGGAAAATCGTTTTTTTCTTTTGTTTCATCATCACTTTTACTTTCCCGCTCGTAGGAGGTTCTGCCCTCAGCGATCTTTTTTGGACGAGCTGTGGTCACAGGTGTCGTCTCTTCCCCCCCCCCCCTCAGGTACGTGCCTTTATTTTGGTCTCGCATGGGGTTCAGCATTCCCACTGCTCGTCGATTTTCATCCAATGTTGCTGACTCACGCTCTCGCGTTTTCCGCTAATTATATTTCTTTCATGCAAGAAAACGTCCAGACGAGTACTCGTATACACTCGGCCAGACTCGAACCCACGCAACTGAACTTAATAGTACTGTTTGTCAGCAATACCTGGTATGTATACTGGTAATAGTAATGGTATCACAGGACACCTGGTATACACATGACAAATATTTATGTCAACTGTAGTACAGGATCAGAGCTGTTCAAGACTCTCTCTTTCCGGCGCGGTACCAGGTCGCATCATTATCGACATTCAGTCCATCATCAGATAATAATTGTGTGTACTGTGCATACAAACTACTACTACGGGGGTCCATAGTTAATAGGACCTATGGTATAAATAAAAAACAATATATTTGCCTATTTTTACTTGTAAAATTTGGTCCCGTTAACCATGGACCCCTCGTAATATTAATACTACGGTTATACCGCCCCTCTGTTAAGGGTAAGGCAGTATGGACCTAGGGATCCACTACTGCTATTAATAACAGGTTGATGCCTTTGGCTCTGTTCTGGTCACTCACACGAGGTGCTTGACGATGCTATAAACTATTTTATTCGTTTAGATGTCTTCTGAACGAAGGGGCGAGGCGCTCATCAGAAAAGCAGACGATAACGCCTGCCAGGTATGAGGAGGGGACGATTGCTACAAGCCATAACGCTCAACAGGGGAGAGGGGAAACCATAACGCTAGCAGCCCACGCTGAAGGGTTGTATATGCAGATTCATAGACAACTCAGATACGAACAAAAACAATCCGGAGAATTCGGAGAATGGATCGAAGATGCGACACTTCACAACCCATTCCCACACCTCTAACTTGCAAGGCTGTAGCCGATTACTCGTGGACGCTGCGAACCAGACAACAGCAAGTCCGAAAGCACGGATACCCGGAAGCAAGAAAAACAAGCTAGAACTGCCCGGACGCTAAATCGAGGACTATAACTCGAGGAAGCGTTGTGGCTCGCGTAGCCAGGAGGGTCATAAGCTAACCTGAAAGCGAGACACATACAGAAAGAACAAAACAAACCGTTACACTACGAACCCACTGCGGAGGCACGGGGTGCTATAGTGAAAGGCCGTGTCGAGGTGTTTCATCTTCCGCCGTCAACAAATCCACAATCCGAATACGAATAACATCATGCCTTAAGCTGATGATCGTTAAAAAACAGTGAGGAAGATGTTCGGCCCCAGACCTTCGTCTGCATGCAAATCCATATAAAACTTCTCCGCTCGGTTCAATGTTTTTCCCACAGTACATCCTCCGAACTGCATATCGTACTCGTATCACGTACGCGTATGTACACATGTTTAGGTTCTGCGATAGAGGTAGCATCTTTACGCTAAATTGGTTTCTGAATGACGGGGATCCTTAACCCAAAACTGTCTGCATGACAATCTTGTTTAAAAAAAATGACGTAGTTGTATACTTGGGCCATGGGATTTTCATCGAGAAGCTATTTTATTACAGCTGAAGTCAGTTTTCGGGTGAGTTGTGGAGCTCCTTAAGGTCAGGTGGGGAGCCTCGGAAAAATTAGGGTGAACTTCTATCGTAAAACGCCTCCATGCAGCGTCGTATGCGGATACTCGCTGATCAACTAACTCGCTGATCACCCGCTTTGCCACGGTCGCTCGGACATGGCCCAGCTTGTGGTCTGCTGACAGTTATATTCTGTCCTTTGCTGTATTGCTGACTGCATAACTTCGATGCACCACTTCTTGATGAAGCCGAGGAAGCCCATCGTGAGTTGCGTCACCACCGCAAACCTCAACGCTCCTAACTTGTCCTCTACGATGCTCTTCATCGTTTCTTCTATGATATGCATGTCGACAAGTATTCGTTCAAGTCCATAACGACGGGATCGAACTTTGCGTGAGCTTACTCTTGGAACTGAGCTTGGACGCTGTCTCCAAACTCAACTTCATTGTCACGTGGAATGCCTCCATGACTCTACCTCGGTACCTACTTTAAACAAACTCGACCCTGTTGGTGTATTTCCCGTCGGAGGTGCTGATGAGGTTACCAAGTCTTGGCCGAGATGTCGATGTGATGGTCAAGACCTTGGTCTAAGTAATAAGCGATGTCCATCCGTCGTTGAGCGGCCCCTATCGGGTTCGCCTCCGTCGCTACACAACGAATGGTGACTTCCCCCTCTCCGACCGACCCCCGAAGAAAGAACAAGCACCATGTACGTCGCCCTCGAAGATGTGCGGTGCTCCCGCGGTCAAGAAAATAGTCGCGTGGCAGATGTCGCAGTGGGTAACCAGTGCAAAGTATAGCTCCGATTCCGTCATTACAGTGGCCTCCAAGTACCTTCTCCTCCCCCGCATGATCCTCGGACAGCTCAATCTAGCATTGCGTGCGAGCTCTCTCTCTAGGATATGTCGGACGTTTTGAGACTATTCCATCACGCAGGTGATGGACAAGGCTTCGGCTATTGTTTCCTTGTCCGAGAACTCTGTGTATTGTAGGGCTGCATGTGCTATAGGTAAAGGCTAGGAGAGAGGAAGGTGTTTTTTTGTCGTGTGCACAATCGCATGAGTGTCCCGTCGCGATCTACGGATAATCTGCGAATGTACATGCCCAGCTCAGGTGCGACCCAGGGTGATGCGAGTGGTGTCGAAACGACAAGTCTAGGCCATCATGCCCCGGTGACCCCAGACGATGATTTTCCGGCGGCTGCAGGACATGATACTCCAGCGACGTCAGGATATGATGCTCCGACGACCCCAGGCGACGACGTTGCGGCGATTGCGGTGATGCTCCGCCAGCCTCTGGCGATGAGCTCCAGCTATCGTAAGCGATGATACTCCGGCGACACTAGACGACGAAACTCGGGCGATTCTAGGTGATGAATCTTCAGCGATGCAAGGATGGCCCAGTGATCACGAGTGATTCGCTTGATGCTCTGGCGATTATGTGCTACTATGCTCCGGCAGTCCCAGGAATAGCGTCGCGGCTATCCCAGGCGACGATGCCTCGGCAACCTCATGCAACGACGCTCAGGCGATCCAAGACCGGTGGTGCTCCGCGATGATTCTCCAGAAGTCCCCAACAATGTTACTCAGGCGACCCCGAGCGATGACCCTCCAGTCGCCCCAGACGATACGTTTTCAGCGGCCTCAAGCACTACCCCGGTGACCCTCGGTGACGATATTCTAGTGACTCTACGGAATGATGCTCCGGCGACCCCAGGATGTTCTAGTAAACCCTGGCGATTATCTCCAGCGATCCCAGGCATTGATTCTCCGGCAATGTCAAACAAACATTGGTGCTTTATCAACCATCTAGTTTCTCGTCTGGTTGCTGCAGTGTCGACACCAGGTCGACTTTAGCAAACTCACCTGCGCGCAGTATTCCTGGCGTGTTTTTCCTCCTACTTGTTTCGTCAGGTACAGGCGTCGCAGCTCAAAACGGTGCCGTTGCGGTCGATGCCGCTGCCACCTTTCGTACATAGCAATGCCGCGCTACCGGGGCTGATGAGTCCCGACCGCCTACTCCGGCGTTAGGCACCACGTGTCGTTGGGAGCGCCGTTGCGGATGTAAACGCATCCTGTGCGTGCTTCTTTGCGCCTAGACCAACTTGCATCGAACACACACCCACGTCTGCGCTCAGTTGCTGCCGACGCGCCACGGTATTATTCGTTTTATGGTGGGAATTCCCCGGTTCAATGATAGCGGAGATTTCTCGTTTTTACTGCATCGGGGGCAGACTAGAGATGGCGACCTGTTATTGAAATGACCAGGCTGGGGAAGCCTAATCATGAATCTCTCTGGTCTCGTCGATGATGATCTCGGGGAGAAGACTGCTGACAGGGCTAATAAGTAGATGCTTGCCGGCTGCTCTTGCATGTTTCGGTCTGTCGAGTCCGGTGCAGTTCAACACTCTTCCCTCGATGGGAATTAGCTCGTCGTCCAGGAAGTGTTCAGTGGCACCGCAGTCTACCAACATAGTAGTCTCCCTACCGATAGGAAGGAAGGCCTGTCTGTCGGACAAGCCCATACACGTACATCCTTGGCGCATCAGCCGCAGCCCCGCTGTAGTATCCCGGGTTGTTGCAGTATCGACCAGAGCCACTTATAAATGTTCGGGATTTTGTTCCGCTGTCAAGGTGTAGATGTCATATGGTGCTCTAGGTATGATATATCTTGAGTGAAGTGTCCCATTACATCATGAGCTTGATATATTTAGAGTGTTCCGTCAGGGCATTTTTGTTCTGTTTGTTTCCTTCCCATTGAACCATGATATATACGAATTTTCTATCCGAAATTGGTCCTCCCATATCCTCCACGTGGCCGCTTAAAGAGAAAGGATCGGAGGTAGTATCCGTCGGGGTCTTGCCCGGGAATCGTGGTCGTGGCCAAACGTTCGGCAGACTTGCATCAAACGGTCTCATCTGTGACTGCCATATACTTGAAGTGCAGCTTCTGCCATGCCTTTTTACCACGACCATGGGTTCCGCTTGTCCCCGCTTTGTGCCTGCACACAAGGTAGGATGCTGGTTCGCGTGTTAACAACGACAATAGAGCAAAGAGCTCGGGGTCGGCTCGACTGCATGTGACCTGGTGCTGGGTGAGGGCTGTCCCAATTACATAATGACGTGCAAAGAGGGTGTCGATCTCCTCCGACGTCTCCTCGGTTGGTCTGGCCTGTCCTCTCCTCGCTTTGTGAATATCCGGTCGATTTGTATGGGCTCCTCATGACTTCGGCTTTCTCGAACCAGCCTTCGAAGAGCGTGAGGTCCTTCCCGCTGAATGGTGTCAGTCTCCTCGTGGCATCGGCGAGGTTTCCGTTGCTGTTTGAGGCTTCCATCGTAGCAGCCTCTCGTTCTTGAAGTATATTTTGTTTTGTTAGATTTTTTCTTGCCCCCTAAATGACAGCTACTGTCGTGGTGTACAGTCTTGGTCTTGAAGATAAACTTGTTATATTCCTGACCCTTATTGGTCAGCTTGTGGTGTACAGACTTGTCGTTTCAGGTTCTGTGAATATGCTAGTCAGCATGTGGCGTGCAGTCTTGGTCCCGTCTTTTGTACCTCCGCCCGTGACGTGGCGTAGTTGGTCGTGTCTATGCTGCATCCTGTGGCATGCCGAAATACGCCAGTCTGCGGCGTGGCGCACTATATTTTACGGGTCAACTTGCGGCGTGACGTAGTCGGCCGTTGTGTATGCGGCAGCCCGTGGTGTTCCGTACCGCATCAGTCTGTTGCAGTGGCATACTTTCTCTTGAGCAGCAACCCTTGCCATTCCAAGATGCATCAGTCCGTGGCGTGGCGTACTTTGTCAAATGTGGCAACCCGTGGCACTCCGCTATGTGTCAGCCTGTAGTGTGGCCTCCTTTGTGTTCCGCGGAAACCCGTGGCCTTCCACATTACGTCAACCTATGGTGTGGCGCACTTTGTCTGCGGCAACCTGTCTGTGGCGTGCAACAGACGGTCTCCGCGTTATGCATGAATCACTACATATCACGCAAGAATCTGGGTTTCCGGCGGATTAATCTTAAATCGTTAAAAAACCGGATCGAATCAGCTCGAAAAACAGTATGAGTTTCGGCGTAATTCGGCAGGTAATAGGCCTAGAGCGCTACGGAGATATTCGTAGTCCTAAGAAAGTGATCCTGCTTGACTCCGATGATATGCCGTTTTTTCGACAAGCAGCAGAGGGCAGAGGCTATCCTGTCTTAGACTTGAGAAATCACATAATACCCTTTTTTTTTACCTCCTTCCACGGAAGCTTCCACCATCTTCTGTGAAAGGTTTTTGGAAGTTTCCACGATTGTAAATGTACTGCCATGGAAGTGAGTGAAAGCTTTCACGGAATAAAACCCAACTCCGTCAAGCTCTGATAGAAGAAAATAAAATTCCATGGATAGAAAGAAAACTTCCATTGAAGTTGGTGGAAGCTTCCCTGGAAACGTATGGAAACTCCTTTGTTGATGGAAGTGGAATCTTTCACGGAATTCCATTACTTGAAGTTCCACGACCACATTGGGTAGAAGCTTTCAAGAGTTTTCCTATACCTCTGTAGTCTTCCACCTTCCACCTATTTCCACGGGTTTGGCTAACTTCCATTAGCTTCCAAAAGAGTCCACCGACGGCCACTACGTGAAGAAAAGTTGATAGTAATTAGTTTGCGGAGGCTTTGTGCTGGGGCCCACAATCCATCCCCCCGATCCGAACACCAACCCCAACCTTGACCCGAACTCTATGGCAGTATAATCGCAGTCCCGTGCTTTCCCTAGTCCTGTACGCTAGCTCGTAGACGAGGTTCATAACCTCATATTGTTCAGATCGTCTGGTGATGACTTTTGCCTCCAAGGTGCGTGACGACGACTGGTTTCAGGTGCTGGGCGATTTCGATATTTAGAGACCATCGTGAGAAACCGTAGCTAGACAGTCCGGGCTGCTCTGATGATGAAGATGGTTGATGTCTCAGTTAGAAATGCCACTCACGGGGGCAAGCCGACGTTTCATCTTGAGTCGGCATTTTTTGTTCCCTCGGTAGACTCGACAAAACAAAGTATAGTTCCGTCCCCTTCTAACAATTACACCGTGTCCCCTCATCCACACTACATCCAGATCCTAACGCACCCTGTCCATTGCGACGCCGTATTGTGAGACCCGAGCATTCCGGTGGAGTCGCGAGGAGATGCAGATGATGTTCGCCCCGAGGGAAACATAACCATTCGTGCCGAGTGATTAAAGTGTACCGACTACCGACCGCCATCGGTCATGAACATTTTCGCAGAACGCCAGGACAACAGCAAACGCGGAAATTCCCCACGCTAGTCTCTTCAAGCCCGCGTGTTCTTGGTGGTCATGAACCGTTGGGATAGGTGGCAGCCGGTAGGGCCAAGTCAAGTCACGTAGAGAGGAATGGGTCACTGTCGCCCCTACAGCTAGCTGCTTAGCCAAAGTACGTTTGGCGCGTCGATCTCGTTAAGCCCAAAATATACGAAGGCTTTGTTTGCTTCGTAAAAGGTAAAGGCTGTTCAGCCAGCTGACTAATTGACTCAGTGGTTTAACCTTAGTAAAGCGAACATGGTTGAGCTACGATCGGGTATTGCAGGGCGTGGTTTCCTCTGCCACAGGTTTCCCTAACAGAGGCGCCATTCGTGCATGGCTTTTCTGTGAGGGTTGCCATGCTGTACGCCTGCAGTTTCCATCGAGGGGCAATACATGTTGCCTCTCTGCAAGGGCTGGTACACGCCAAGACTGAGTATCATCGATCGGAAAACGGTCAGGATGGACACGGCAAAAATACATGATGGCGCAAACTGGCGGCACGTGGTTCATGTTTGAGCGCGACAGTAATTTGTTGAAGAAGTAGCGCGACTAGCGGCACACTTCTGTTTCCGGGTCCTCTTATCGACTGCTGCATGTCTGTATGACTGTGACAACAAAAACCATGGACGAGTACGCAGCGCGAACTGGCGGCAAGCTATGCATCTTCGAGTAACCACTATGTGTACGAGTAGCGCGGCTGGCAGCGCGTTCTACTATCGGATTTGTTTCTTGGTCGCTGCATGTTTGAGCGAGGTTGTATTCAAGTCAACCGAAGAATCGGAAACGATATGTTGTGATAGACATGATACCTGCTACACAGGAGGCGAGCTCGAGGCCGGCGGTACCACTGCTGGCTTCCGCTCGGTTCGGCGCGCACGGAGGCATCGAAAAGCTGCCGGCGGTCAAACGTCCTGGACAACATGCACAGCCATGATATATGAGAGCTTCGGTTGAAAGAAACCGTTGGCGATAGGAGTTTCAAATATTTACGAACGCACGTCGGAAACGTGTTCTCCACCATTGCCATAGATAGGCAGCCACACACACCACAGAAACAGAACAGTAGAAGACACATAGGACACGCATTATACCCGTTAAACACATAATTCCAGTTTGTCGATACCCTCTAAGTACTAGAGTAGTAAGGATCAGTTAACACTATGCCATGAAGACGGGCCCGGGGGTGTGGTCCATCTCACTGCCCAGAACACTCAAAACAAACACGACCCAGCCATAATGATGACACGCCTAACACATACCAGTGCGCATAGGCGCTACATAATAACAGCTTGACTACAGTATCACCTATGCCACGAAGATGGCCGCCGACGAGCGGTGCATCATAAAATGACCTCCCCCATCCGGCCCTGCCAATATATATCCCGCATAACAGGCGTTTCACCAAAGGAACCCACCCAAAAACCTCCGTCAACTCGCGAAAACACGCGATCGTATCACGAACACGCAGCAGCCAATTTATCACAACCGCAACCAAGCATCACCCTCTTCGTGCATACTACCCGCTGCTGCGTAGACATGGGACAAATCCATGCACCAAGTCAGCCACATACGGACACCCCCCTGCTTCTACTACTAGAGAAAAAGCTCTGGGGGTCCAACCCACAACAAACGCCTCGCGTCAAGCGTAGCCTTCACTATCGCTTCGCTATAGGCTATCATTCCATGCTCAACCGTACCGGGGCCGCAAAACGTCCGACAATGACATCCACCGGGCACGAACGCACGCGTGCGCACATCACCGGCGGATTGCCGCGCTTCCCGACAAGTGAGAAACTCGCGGGTCGACCCGTGCCGAGGGCCGAGCAGCCGGCACAAACGCCGCTCCGGGGGAGACCCGCGCGACACGGGCAAAAAACACTACGCCTCGTGTTTCTTTCGTGAAAGAACACATTTTGGAAGATGTGCGGGACGGCCCGGATCCGGAGCTGGCGGAGGATCTGGAGGAGGGTGATGCCGTTGAGCCTCTGCTGACTACGGTCGAGGAAGAGGCGGATCGGTGGAGTGTGCGAGCCTGCATCTTGGCGACCAGTCTGCGTTCTTTCGCTATCATCCCGGAGATGGTCTGCTGCTGCTTTTTGGTCTTGGTGGGGTCGAAGGCGGGCTGTGGGTGGGGGCGGGGCGGGATAGAATGGATTGAGGGAGGGAGGGAGGGTGAGAGAGGGAAATAGGGAAGAGGGACAGGATGGCTACAGCGGCACTTCCATCGCCTGACGTCAATATCGTGGCACTCTTTTGATATTGTCTTGAAACCAATCATGCCGGGCAGAAAAATCCAAAGTTACGGTCGCGCCGACAAATTATAGTTTGGCATGAGGCACGCTAGAAGGAAGTGCCTGAACTATATGCGGAAGGAAACATAACAGCCCGGGTCCGCTGTCACCCTACGCCATGAACGTGTCCAGCCACCGACGCCACGGAAAAGAAACAACGTCTAGAGTATTCACACCACGCCACCATCCATATAGCTCAGCAGGTTTTCGCAATGCGAGCACCGTACACCTTGTGTGCACTACGTACGTAGCACGTACAGACATTTTACAGTACTGGACGGCGGTTGTACCTTGTACACGCTATCGACCAGCGCTGCGCCACATGTTCTCGCGTTCCAGGCGATGACCTCTCGCAGGTCCTCCTGCATCGCCGGCGTGACAACGAGGCCTTGGCGCCTCCTGTGAAGGCACCGAGCACGCCACGCACGAGGACACACCGTGGAGTTTAGCGTCGATGGAGATGACCGCGCGTGGATCCGTAAATAAAGCCTGCCTAACTAACGCGACGAGAAAGGTTGACCATGACGGTATCGGTCGGCTACTGCTTGCTTGGGGGACGACAATATTTTAGGATCTGATCGTGAACACACCAATCAAAACGGGTGGCACGACCCGGTCGCACGATGATTATACTTCATGGCGACGGCCCTATAGTAAGCACACGGCGACGGGAGGGGGGCCTATACACGCAGCGAAATTGCACTTACTTGCACTACAACGAACCCACCCACCCCCACACCAAGACTTGACCATGAAACTCCTCCTACAGACACGCGTCACACATTGGTCTGATGCGCCGGAAAGACACAAACACGCATTCGCACCTGACCATTTTCTTTCCCATTTCTATGGCAGCCATGAGGGGGGCGATGATGGCGAGCACTTCCTCCATCCCCTCCCGGGTGCCAACGCTCGCCAGCATAGACCCATTTTTGTTGAGCCCTGCAAGTATTCCTTCCGCCGCCGATAGCGGTGCTTCGGTACTCTCTGCCGTAATTCGAAGCCGCTTGCCGACGTCCGCCTTAAGTGAAGACAATGATGAGGCGAAGCGCGACCCAACCTTCGATTTGTTTCGTTTGGGGCACACACGGGATGGGGCACGCGGAAGGCACACATATATTAGTACATGCATGTGGCGGATGCCGCTTTGAAAAACGCCAGCGTCATTCCTAACAGCGGGGCTCGTTGGAACGGAAAGCACCACGAGTTCGACCTCTGTGATGTATAGCGTCTGCAGTGCATTGGTGCTCGTACAATGATGAGATCAAGATGCACTATTGGCTCAGCAGTAGAAGCGTGATGGCCATTCACACGACCCGAGTTCGATTCCCGGATTTCGCATGACAGGCCTCTGTGTGTGCTGGGTGTTTTAAGCAAGTTGTGAGGCTATACGTACAAGCAGTATGCGTTTTGCGGCGCATGCATATTGAAAGCAACGAGCGGTAAGACACAACAAGGATCGTGTTGTACAGTCTGCAAACTGCATGGATGAGTATGTACTGTATACGTATATATACTCGACAGGCATTGGGAAGGGAAACATCAGCGCCAAAACGTTTCTAAAAAGCGAGCGGTGGCCGTGACGGCGACGGCGGCGGGGATCGGCTTGAATAAAAGGCCTCCCTGCAGGGCAGTTGAGTTTGTTCTGTGTTGTTTTGCGGAGAGTCGTTGGTGGCGACGATGATAATCAATAGCGGTAAAAATATAACGCAAGTCCCGCAGTATTTCCTCGGGAAAGAAGGAAATGATACCACCAGACGTATTTTGTACAGCAGTAGTATTAATAGTACATGTATCACATACCCGTACCACAGGGCGCCACTGGATACACAAAACCGTTCTCGATACGATTACGATAGATACTTGATACTACTAAATACGATATCGAAGCTTTCGTTCAGTCTCAGCTCTACCGTAGAGTACACGTGGCAGTGTCAGCATCAAAAACACGGAGATGCCAGGGGGGGCAAAACACGCCCGGCACGATACCAGGTATATCGCAAGTTCGTTATTTGGATGCGTCGACACTTCGATACGATATCCAACACTGCCGTTTAAGTTTGTATCTTGTACAGTATCAGGTTTTTCGGTATTTAGCGAGCAACTTAGTAGTGCCGTCCCGTTTGGGGAACAGACCAATCAAAGTCTAAGTAATTTGTCCCCAAACCGGGACTGCAGTATCAAGAGGGTTAGTTTCGGTCGAATCGGACGGAACTACAGTATCAGGAAGCGGAGCTACACGTATGAACTACTGCACAGTTAGTAGTACGTACGAACACTCGCAGCATTACATGTGGACCACAAGAATTATCGATACAAAGGCACTGGCTGGGACAAATCAGTAACCACAGCTGACGGTGCTTCGTTTGGCGTCAAGGGCGGTCATACTCGGGCGAACTACAAACAAACAAAATCGCGGTCGGCGAGGCTTCGCGGCCAAATTCGGGCGTACCACATTCCGTGCGTGCAGGCAGCCGCGATTAGAAAACAAACAATCCTCGTACTATTAATACGAGTACTGATACAGTAGCTTTGGGTACGTGTTCGTATACAGCGATCGATTGATTGTTCGCACGAGGGCGTCGACGAGTACACGCACACACAATCAAACGCGATCGATACCCGCAAGGTCTCGGGTTGGTAAGCTGTGTTTCTCGGTGCTTGGCGACATCGATTCAGGCGGCGCTCGTTCCTACGTAAGTAACAGGTTTCAAATGAATGACGCGGACGAACGGCGTACTACTGCTCGTAGCTAAACAATCATACGCACCACAGGTAGAAACATGGACATCTATTGATCTTCGGCATAGAAGCGCACCAGGGGGTGTTTGGTACTTTAGTACATACAGTACAAGCGAAGAAAGCGGAAATCCTTGCAGGCGGGACGAGACGAGTGACATCAGGATACGAAGCGATGCGGACTACTGTTCATCCTCCATCGTGATTCGTTCATGCGAACCCAACAAATTATCGATACGACGACACTTTGATAATGCCGGCAAGAGGAGGAAGAGAGGAGGAGGAGGAGGAGGAGGAGGAGGAAGAAGAGGAGGGAGAGGAGGAGGAAGAGGATGAGGAGGAGGTGGTGGTGGTGGTTCGTCTCGCGTGAAGCGGTTGTCACACGCTCGCCGGGTGAATTCTAAAGCAAGCAAAATCTCGATCGTCAAATTTCTTTTAGCGTCTGATATGGCGACTGAGTTTTTTGCCGTACTCGCTGTACTAGAATAACCCGTAACTCTACACACACACGAAGAAAACGATCGGTAATCGCGAGGATAGGCAGGACTGTGAGTTCGTTTTCTCGCCGTGTGGCCGAATCAGTTGGGGCGGCGATCACTCTCTTCGTATGAATCGGGAACGAAGGTGATGGTGCGAACTTCTCGCAGCTATGGCGCCGAGGCCGTATCATATATCGCAAACAACCGAGTACTACAAGTATACGTAGCTAATCGCAGCTTCTGTAACCTGCCGTAAATCGCGTTGGTAGCTACATACATCCTGTATACAGAAATCCCACCAAATAGCATCTGCCGTGAATGACGCGCCGTGCGGTGATACAGAATGCTGCAAGCGAAGAGAGCAAGGAGAAAGCGAAAGGGATAATATCTCCGCATTGAGACTCTCACCTTGATGCCCTTGTTGACGTGGCTGTTGTTGTTGTTGTTGTTGCTGTTGTTATTCTGATTCATCATCTTCTTCTTGTCCCTGCCTCGTGCTCGCTGTGTCGTGATACTCGTAGGGTGTTCTCGAGATACTGCTGTACTTCGAGAGGTGAGCGGGGAAGAGGTCTTCTTTCTGTGGAGAGTGCTAGTTAAGCAGCAGCGTCTCGAGTACTCGTGCAGATGTAGTCGTGGTGTACAGCAGCAGTAGTAGTACAGTAGCAGCTCTTATTTCGTGGATGGCGTCTTAGATGTGCGGGTGTCACGTGTGGTCGAAGTCGCACGGGTAGCTGAGGACTGGTGAGATGGTGGGGACGAATAATAATGCACGGGGGCGAGAGACTCCGTAAGGTGGTCTCGGCTCAAGAGATAGTGCGGATGTGACGATGCAAATTGATGTATCCAATCAGCCGGCGGGGCGGGCGGGACTGTCACACAGCGCGTCCACGATCGTTCGTCTTAACTACTATTACTACCTGGTACACGGTACAACAGGTTGAACCGATAAAAAACACAACCTAGTAATAATAATACAGGTGGGGCAAAACATAAAATAAATTGGGAGAAAAATGAAACCGCTCAGCACATCATGTATGGTACTATTAATAGCAATATCAATACATACAGCAGTACGTACCGCGTAGCACCGGGGACCATAGTAAATAGGACCAAATATTGTTAGGGAAAATAGGGAGATATATAGGTTTTTGTGTGTACCGTAGGTCCTTTTCACTATGGTCCGCCGTAATAGCACGCCAAGACGCCACACCTCGTGGGACGAACATGAGGGGCATACACAACGATTGATTATGGTGGCTTTGGAGAGACTTGGTGGAGAAGGTTGAAGGTCGCATAGACGCATCGCTCGGCGTATGCGCCCTCTCCCTGTTGCCGCGGAGCCCTTGGGAAAATCGTTTTTCTTTTGTTTCATCATCACTTTTACTTTCCCGCTCGTAGGAGGTTCTACCCTCAGCGATCATTTTTGGACAAGCTGTGGTCACAGGTGTCGTCTCTTCCCCCCCCCCCCCGCAGGTACGTGCCTTTATTTTGGTCTCGCATGGGGTTCAGCATTCCCACTGCTCGTCGATTTTCATCCAATGTTGCTGACTCACGCTCTCGCATTTTTCCGCTAATTACATTTTTTTCATGCAAGAAAACGTCCAGGCGAGTACTCGTATACACTCGGCCAGACTCGAACCCACGAAACTGAACTTAATAGTACTGTATGTCAGCAATACCTGGTACATATACTGGTAATAGTGATGGTATCACAGGACACCTGGTATACACATAACAAAATATTTGTGCTAACTGTAGTACAGGACCAGAGCTGTTCAAGACTCTCTCTTTTCCGGCGCGGTACCAGGTCGCATCATTATCGACATTCAGTCCATCATCAGATAATAATTGTGTGTACATACATACGAACTAGTATTACGGGGGTCCATAGTTAATAGGACCTATGGTATAAATAAAAAACTATATATTTACCTATTTTTACCTATAAAATTTGGTCCCGTTAACTATGGACCCCCGTAATATTAATATTACGGTTATACCGCCCCTCTGTTAAGTGTAAGGCAGTATGGACCTAGGGACCCACGACTGCTAGCAGGTTGATGCCTTTGGCTATGTTCTGGTCACTCACACGAGGTGCTTGACGATGTTATAAACTATTTTATTCGTTTAGATGTCTTCTGAAGGAAGGGGCGACGCGCTCATCAGAAAAGCAGACGATAACGCCTGCCAGGTATGATGAGGGGACGATTGCTACAAGCCATAACGCCGCAACAGGGGAGAGGGGAAACCATAACACTAGCAGCCCACCTGAAAGGTGGTATATGCAGATTCATAGACAACTCAGATACGAACAAAAACAATCCGGAGAATTCGGAGAATGGATCGAAGATGCGGCACTTCACAACCCATTCCCACACCTCTAACTTGCAAGGCTGTAGCCGATTACTCGTGGACACTGCGAATCAGACAACAGCAAGTCCGAAAGTATGGATACCCGGAAGCAGGAAAAACAAGCTAGAACTGCCCGGACGCTAAATCGAGGACTATAACTCGAGGAAGCGGTGTGGCTCGCGTAGCCAGGAGGGTCATAAGCTAACCTGAAAGCGAGACACATACAGAAAGAACAAAACAAACCGTTACACTACGAAACGGGGTGCTATAGTGAAAGGCCGTGTCGAGGTGTTTCATCTTCCGCTGTCAATAAATCCACAATCCGAATACGAATAACATTATGCCTTAAGCTGATGATCGTTAAAAAACAGTGAGGAAGATGTTCGACCCCAGGCCTTCGTCTGCATGCAAATCCATATAAAACTTCTCTGCTCGGTTCAATGTTTTGCCTACAGTACATCCTCCGAACTGCATATCGTACTCGTATCACGTACGCGTATGTACACATGTTTAGGTTCTGCGATAGAGGGAGGTAGCATATTTACGCTAAATTGGTTTCTGAATGACGGGGATCCTTAACCCAAAAATCGTCCGAATGCCGATCTTGTTTAAAAAAAATGACCTAGTTGTATTCTTGGGCCATGGGATTATTCATCGAGAAGCTATTTTATTACAGCTGAAGTCAGTTTTTTCGGGTGAGTTGTGGAGCTCCTTAAGGTCAGGTGGGGAGCCTCGGAAAAATTAGGGTGAACCTCTATCGTAAAACGCCTCCATGCAGGGTCGTATGCGGATACTCGCTGATCAACTAACTCGCTGATCACCCGCCTAGCCACGGCCGCTCGGACATCGCCCAGCTTGTGGTCTGCTGAGAGTTATATTCTGTCCGTTGCTTTATTGCTGACTGCATAACTTCGATGCACCACTTCTTGATGAAACCGAGGAAGCCCATCGTGAGTTGCGTCGCCACCGCAAACCTCAACGCTCCCAACTTGTCCTCTACGATGCTCTTCATCGTTTTCTCTATGATATGCATGTCGACAAATATTCGTTCAACTCCATAACGACGGGATCGAACTTTGCGTGAGCTTACTCTTGGAACTGAGCTTGGACGCTGTCTCCAAACTCAACTTCATTGTCACGTGGAATGCCTCCATGACTCTACCTCGGTACCTACTTTAAACAAACTCGACCCTGCTGGTGTATTTCCCGTCGGAGGTGCTGATGAGGTTACCAAGTCTTGGCCGAGATGTCGATGTGATGGTCAAGACCTTGAGTCTAAGTAATAAGCGATGTCCATCCGTCGTTGAGCGGCACCCATCGGGTTCGCCTCCGTCGCTACACAACGAATGGTGACTCCCCCCCCTCTGACCGACCCCCGAAGAAAGAACAAGCACCATGTACGTCGCCCTCGAAGATGTGCGGTGCTCCCGCGGTCAAAAAAAAATAGTCGCGTGGCAGATGTCGCAGCGGGTAACCAGTGCAAAGTACAGTTCTGACTCCGTTATTACAGTGGCCTCCAAGTACCTTCTCCTCCCCCGCATGGTCCTCGGACAGCTCAATCTAGCATTCCGTGCGGGATATGTCGGGCGTTTTGAGACTGGTTCATCACGCTGGTGATGGACAAGGCTTCGGTTATTGTTATTTTTTCTCGTCCGAGAACTCTGTGTATTGTAGGGCTGCATGTGCTATAGGTAAAGGCTAGGAGAGAGGAAGGTGTTTTCCGTCATGAGCACAATCGCATGAGTGTCCCGTCGCGATCTACTGATAATCTGCGAATGTAAATGCCCATCTCAGGTGCGACCCAGGGTGACGCGAGTGGTGTCGATTCGACAAGCTTAGGCTATCATGCCCCGGTGACCCCAGACGATGATTTCCCGGCGGCTGCAGAATATGACACGCCTGCGACGTCAGGATATGATGCTCCGACGACCCCAGGCGACGACGTTGCGGCGATTGCGGTGATGCTCCGCCAGCCTCTGGCGATGAGCTCCAGCTATCGTAAGCGATGATACTCCGGTGACCCTAGACGACGAAACTCTGGCGATTCTAGGTGATGAATCTTCAGCGATGCAAGGATGGCCCAGTGATCACGAGTGATTCGCTTGATGCTTTGGCGGTTATGCGCTACAATGCTCCGGCGGCCACAGGAATGGCGTCTCGGCTATCCCAGGCGACGATGCCCCGGCAACCTCATGCAACGACCCTCAGGCGATCCAAGGCCGGTGGTGCTCCACGATGATTCTCCAGAAGTCCCCAACAATGTTACTCAGGCGACCCCGAGCGATGACCCTCCAGTCGCCCCAGACGATATGTTTTCAGCGGCTTCAAGCAATACCCCCGTGACCCTAGGTGACGATATTCTGGTGACCCCAGCGAAAGATGCTCCGGCGACCCCAGGATGTTCCAGTAAACCCAGGCAATGATCTCCAGCGATCCCAGGCATTGATTCTCCGACTATTTCAAACAAACATTGGTGCTTTATCATCCATCTAGTTTCTCGTCTGGTTGCTGCAGTGTCGACACCAGGTCGACTTTAGCAAACTCACCTGTGCCAGTATTCCTGGCGTGTTTTTCCTCCTACTTGTTTCGTCAGGTACAGGTGTCGCAGCTCAAAACGGTGCCGTTGCGGTCGATGCCGCTGCCACCTTTCGTACAAAGCAATGCCGTGCTACCGGGGCTGATGAGTCCCGGCCGCCTTCTCCGGCTTTAGGCGGCACGTTTCGTTGTGAGCGCCGTTGCGGATGTAAACGCATCCTGTGCGTGCTTTTTTGCGCCTAGACCAACTTGCATCGAACACACACCCACGTCGGCGCTCAGTTGCTGCAGACGCGCCACGGTATTATTCGTTTTATGGTGGGAATTCCCCGGTTCAATGATAGCGGAGATTTCTCGTTTTTACTGCATCGGGGGCAGACTAGAGATGGCGACCTGTTATTGAAATGACCAGGCTGGGGAAGCCTAATCATGAATCTCTCTGGTCTCGTCGATGATGATCTCGGGCAGAAGACTGCTGACAGGGCTAATAAGTAGATGCTTACCGGCTGCTCTTGCATGTTTCGGTTTGTCGAGTCCGGTGCAGTTCAACACTCTTCCCTCGATGGGAATCAGCTCGTCGTCCAGGAAATGTTCCGTGGCACCGCAGTCTACCAACATAGTAATCTCCCTACCGATAGGGAGGAAGGCCTGTCTGTCGGACAAGCCCATACACGTACATCCTTGGCGTACAAGCCGCAGCCCCGCTATAGTATCCCGGGTTGTTGCAGCATAGACCAGCCACTTATAATGGCTCGGGAATTTGTTCCACTGTCAAGGTGTAGGTGCTCTAGGTATGTTCTATCTTGAGTGAAGGGTCCCATTACATCATGAGCTTGATATCTTTAGAGTGTTCCGTCAGGGCATTTTTGTTCTGTTTGTTTCCTTCCCATTGAACCATGATATCTACGAATTTTCTATCCGAAATGGGTCCTCCCATATCCTCCACGTGGCCGCAAAAAGAGGAAGGATCGGAGGTAGTATCCGTCCGGGTCTTGTCCGGGAATCGTGGTCGTGGGCAAACGTTCGGCAGACTTGCATCAAACGGTCTCATCTGTGACTGCCATATACTTGGAGTGCAGCTTCTGCCATGCCTTTTTACCACGACCATGGGTTCCGCTTGTCCCCGCTTTGTGCCTGCACACAAGGTAGGATGCTGGTTCGCGTGTTAACAAGGACAATACAGCAAAGAGCTCGGGGTCGGCTCGACTGCATGTGACCTGGTGCTGGGTGAGGGCTGTCCCAATTACATAATGTAGTGCAAAGAGGGTGTCGATCTCCTCCGACGTCTCCTCGGTTGGTCTGGCCTGTCCTCTCCTCACTTTGTGAATATCCGGTCGATTTGCATGTGCTCCTCATGACTTCGGCTTTCTCGAACCAGCCTTTGAAGAGCGTGAGGTCCTTCCCGCTGAATGGTGTCAGTCTCCTCGTGGCATCGGCGAGGTTTCCGTTGCTGTTTGAGGCTTCCATCGTAGCAGCCTCTCGTTCTTGAAGAATATTTTTTTTTGTTAGGCATTTTCTTGCCCCCTAATCGGCAGCTACTGTAGTGGTGTACAGTCTTGGTCTTGAAGATAAACTTGTTGTATTCCTGACCCTTATTCGTCAGCTTGTGGTGTACAGACTTGTCGTTTCTGGTTCTATGAATATGCTAGTCAGCATGTGGCGTGCAGTCTTGGTCCCGTCGTTTGTACCTCCGCCCGTGACGTGGCGTACTTGGTCGTGTTTATGCTGCGTCCTGTGGCATTCAGTCTGCGGCGTGGCGCACTATATTTTACGGGTCAGCTTGCGGCGTGACGTAGTCGGCCGTTGTGTATGCGGCAGCCCGCGGTGCTCCGTACCACATCAGTCTTTTGGCGTGGCATACTTTCTCTTGAGCAGCAACCCTTGCCATTCCAAGATGCATCAGTCTGTTGCAGTGGCATACTTTCTCTTGAGCAGCAACCCTTGCCATTCCAAGATGCATCAGTCTGTTGCAGTGGCATACTTTCTCTTGAGCAGCAACCCTTGCCATTCCAAGATGCATCAGTCTGTTGCAGTGGCATACTTTCTCTTGAGCAGCAACCCTTGCCACTCCAAGATGCATCAGTCCGTGGCGTGGCGTACTTTGTCAAATGTAGCAACCCGTGGCACTCCGCTATGTGTCAGCCTGCAGTGTGGCCTCCTTTTTGTTCCGCGGTAACCCGTGACCTTCCACAATACGTCAACCTATGGTGTGGCGCACTTTGTCTGCGGCAACCTGTCTGTGGCGTGCAACAGACGGTCTCCGCGTTATGCATGAATCACTACAAATCACGCAAGAATCTGGGTTTCCGGCGGATTAATCTTAAATCGTTAAAAAACCGGATCGAATCAGCTCGAAAAAACAGTATGAGTTTCGGCGTAATTCGGCAGGTAATAGGCCTAGAGCGCTACGGAGATATTCGTAGTCCTAAGAAAGTGATCCTGCTTGAATCCGATGATATGCCGTTTTTTCGACAAGCAGCAGAGGGCAGAGGCTATCCTGTCTTAGACTTGAGAAATCACATAATACCCTTTTTTTTTACCTCCTTCCACGGAAGCTTCCACCATCTTCTGTGAAAGGTTTTTGGAAGTTTCCACGATTGTAAATGTACTGCCATGGAAGTGGGTGCAAGCTTTCACGGAATAAAACCCAACTCCGTCAAGCTCTGATAGGAGAAAATAAAATTCCATGGATAGAAAGAAAACTTCCATTGAAGTTGGTGGAAGCTTCCCTGGAAACGTATGGAAACTCCCATTGTTGATGGAAGTGGAATCTTTCACGGAATTCCAATAATTGAAGTTCCACGACCACATTGGGTAGAAGCTTTCAAGAGTTTTCCTATACCTCTGTAGTCTTCCACCTTCCACCTATTTCCACGGGTTTGGCTAACTTCCATTACCTTCCAAAAGAGTCCACCGACGGCCACTACGTGAAGAAAAGTTGATAGTGAATAGATTTCGGGGGCTTTGTGCTGGGGCCCACAATCCATCCCCCTGATCCGAACACCAACCCCAACCTTGACCCGAACTCTATGGCAGTATAATCGCAGTCCCGTGCTTTCCCTAGTCCTGTACGCTAGCTCGTAGACGAGGCTCATAACCTCATATTGTTCAGATCGTCTGGTGATGACTGCCTCCAAGGGTGTGTGACGACGACTGGTTTCAGGTGCTGGGCGATCTCGATATTTAGAGACCATCGTGCGAAACCGTAGCTAGACAGTCCGGGCTGCTCTGATGATTAAGATGGTTGATGTCTCAGTTAGAAATGCCACTCACGGGGGCAAGCCGACGTTTCATCTTGAGTCGGCGTTTTTTGTTCCCTCGGTAGACTCGACAAAAAAAGGTATAGTTCCGTCCCCTTCTAACCATTACACCGTGTCCCCTCATCCACACTACATCCAGATCCTAACGCACCCTGTCCATTGCGACGCCGTATTGTGAGACCCGAGCATTCCGGTGGAGTCGCGAGGAGATGCAGATGATGTTCGCCCCGAGGGAAACATAACCATTCGTGCCGAGTGATTGAAGTATATCGACTACCGACCGCCATCCGTCATGAAAATTTTTGCAGAACGCCAGCACAACAGCAAACGCGGAAATTCCTCACGCTAGTCTCTTCAAGCCCGCGTGTTCTTGGTGGTCATGAACCGTTGGGATAGGTGGCAGCCGGTAGGGCCAAGTCAAGTCACGTAGAGAGGAATGGGTCACTGTCGCCCCTACATCTAGCTGCTTAGCCAAAGTACGTTTGGCGCGTCGATCTCGTTAAGCCCAGAATATACGAAGGCTTTGTTTGCTTCGTAAAAGATAAAGGCTGTTCAGCCAGCTGACTAATTGACTCAGTGGTTTAACCTTTATAAAACGAACATGGTTGAGCTACGATCGGGTATTGCAGGGCGTGGTTTCCTCTGCCACAGGTTTCCCTAACAGAGGCGCCATTCGTGCATGGCTTTTCTGTGAGGGTTGCCATACTGTACGCCTGCAGTTTCCATCGAGGGGCAATACATGTTGCCTCTCTGCAAGGGCTGGTACACGCCAAGAGTGAGTATCATCGATCGGAAAACGGTCAGGATGGACACGGCTAAAATACATGATGGTGTAAACTGGCGGCACGTGGTTCATGTTTGAGCGCGACAGTAATTTTTTGAAGAAGTAGCGCGACTAGCGGCACACTTCTGTTTCCGGGTCCTCTTATCGACTGCTGCATGTCTGTATGACTGTGACAACAAAAACATGGACGAGTACGCAGCGCGAACTGGCGGCAAGCTATGCATCTTCGAGTAACCACTATGTGTACGAGTAGCGCGGCTGGCGGCGCGTTCTACTATCGGATTTGTTTCTTGGTCGCTGCATGTTTGAGCGAGGTTGTATTCAAGTCAACCGAAGAATCAGAAACGATATGTTGTGATAGACATGATACCTGCTACACAGGAGGCGAGCTCGAGGCCGGCGGTACCACTGCTGGCTTCCGCTCGGTTCGGCGCGCACGGAGGCATCGAAAAGCTGCCGGCGGTCAAACGTCCTGGACAACATGCACAGGCATGATATATGAGAGCTTCGGTTGAAAGAAACCGTTGGCGATAGGAGTTTCAAATATTTACGAACGCACGTCGGAAACGTGTTCTCCACAATTGCCATAGATAGGCAGCCACACACACCACAGAAACAGAACAGTAGAAGACACATAGGACACGCATTATACCCGTGAAACACATAATTCCAGTTTGTCGATACCCTCTAAGTACTAGAGTAGTAAGGATCAGTTAACACTATGCCATCAAGACGGGCCCGGGGGTGTGGTCCATCTCACTGCCCAGAACACTCAAAACAAACACGACCCAGCCATAATGATGACACGCCTAACACATACCAGTGCGCATAGGCACCACATAATAACAGCTTGACTACAGTATCACCTATGCCACGAAGATGGCCGCCGACGAGCGGTGCATCATAAAATGACCCCCCCCATCCGGCCCTGCCAATATATATCCCGCATAACAGGCGTTTCACCAAAGGAACCCACCCAAAAATCTCCTTCAACTCGCGAAAACACGCGATCGTTTCACGAACACGCAGCAGCCAATTTATCACAACCGCAACCAAGCATCACCCTCTCCGTGCATACTACCCGCTGCTGCGTAGACATGGGACAAATCCATACACCAAGTCAGCAACATACGGACAGCCCCCCTGCTTCTACTACTAGAGAAAAAGTTCTGGGGGTCCAACCCACAACAAACGCCTCGCGTCAAGCGTAGCCTTCACTATCGCTTCGCTATAGGCTATCATTCCATGCTCAACCGTACCGGGGCCGCAAACCGTCCGACAATGACATCCACCGGGCACGAACGCACGCGTGCGCACATCACCGGCGGATTGCCGCGCTTCCCGACAAGTGAGAAACTCGCGGGTCGACCCGTGCCGAGGGCCGAGCAGCCGGCACAAACGCCGCTCCGGGGGAGACCCGCGCGACACGGGCAAAAAACACTACGCCTCGTGTTTCTTTCGTGAAAGAACACATCTTGGAAGATGTGCGGGACGGCCCGGATCCGGAGCTGGCGGAGGATCTGGAGGAGGGCGATGCCGTTGAGCCTCTGCTGACTACGGTCGAGGAAGAGGCGGATCGGTGGAGTGTGCGAGCCTGCATCTTGGCGACCAGTCTGCGTTCTTTCGCTATCATCCCGGAGATGGTCTGCTGCTGCTTTTTGGTCTTGGTGGGGTCGAAGGCGGGCTGTGGGTGGGGGCGGGGCGGGATAGAATGGATTGAGGGAAGGAGGCAGGGTGAGAGAGGGAAATAGGGAAGAGGGACAGGATGGCTAAAGCGGCACTTCCATCGCCTGACGTCAATATCGTGGCACTCTTTTGATTTTGTCTTGTAACCAATCGTGCCGGGCAGAAAAATCCAAAGTTACGGTCGCGCCGACAAATTATAGTTTGGCATGAGGCACGCTAGAAGGAAGTGCTTGAACTATATGCGGAAGGCAACAGAGCAGCCCGGTTCCGCTGTTACCCTACGCCATGAACGTGTCCAGCCACCGACGCCACGGAAAAGAAACAACGTCTAGAGTATTTACACCACGCCACCATCCATATAGCTCAGCAGGTTTTAGCAATGCGAGCACCGTACACCTTGTGTGCACTACGTACGTAGCACATACAGACATTCTACAGTGCTGGGTGGCGGTTGTACCTTGTACACGCTATCGACCAGCGCTGCGCCACATGTTCTCGCGTTCCAGGCGATGACCTCTCGCAGGTCCTCCTGCATCGCCGGCGTGACAACGAGGCCTTGGCGCCTCCTGTGAAGGCACCGAGCACGCCACGCACGAGGACACACCGTGGAGTTTAGCGTCGATGGAGATGACCGCTCGTGGATCCGTAAATAAAGCCTGCCTAACTAACGCGACGAGAAAGGTTGACCATGACGGTATCGGTCGGCTACTGCTTTCTTGCGGGACGACAAGATTTTAGGATCTGATCGTGAACACACCAATCAAAACGGGTGGCACGCACGATGACAATAGTTCATGGCGACGGCCCTATAGTAAGCACACGGTGGTGGGAGGGGGGCCTATACACGCAGCGAAATTGCACTTACTTGCACTGCAACGAACCCACCCACCCCCACAACAAGACTTGACCATGAAACTCCTCCTACAGACACGCGTCACACATTGGTCTGATGCGCCGGAAAGACACAAACACGTATTCGCACCTGACCATTTTCTTTCCCATTTCTATGGCAGCCATGAGGGGGGCGATGATGGCGAGCACTTCCTCCATCCCCTCCCGGGTGCCAACGCTCGCCAGCATAGATCCATTCTTGTTGAGCCCTGCAAGTATTCCTTCCGCCGCCGATAGCGGTGCTTCGGTACTCTCTGCCGTAATTCGAAGCCGCTTGCTGACTTCCGCCTTAAGTGAGGACGATGATGAGGTGAAGCGCGACCCAACCTTCGATTTGTTTCGTTTGGGGCACACACGGGATGAGGCACGCGGAAGGCACACATATATTAGTACATGCATGTGGCGGATGCCGCTTTGAAAAACGCCAGCGTCATTCCTAACAGCGGGGCTCGTTGGAACGGAAAGCACCACGAGTTCGACCTCTGTGATGTGTAGCGTCTGCAGTGCATTGGTGCTCGTACAATGATGAGATCAAGATGCACTATTGGCTCAGCGGTAGAAGCGTGATGGCCATTCACACGACACGAGTTCGATTCCCGGATTTCGCATGACAAGCCTCTGTGTGTGCTGGGTGTTGTAAGCAAGTTGTGAGGCTATATGTACAAGCAGTATGCATTTTGCGGCGCATGCATGTTGAAAGCAACGAACGGTAAGACACAACAAGGATCGTGTTGTACAGTCTGCAAACTGCACGGATGAGTATGTACTGTATATATATATATATATATACTCGACAGGCACTGGTAAGGGAAACATCAGCGCCAAAACGTTTCTAAAAAGCGAGCGGTGGCCGTGACGGCGACGGCGGCGGGGATCGGCTTGAATAAAAGACCTCCCTGCAGGGCAGTTGAGTTTGTTCTGTGTTGTTTTGCGGAGAGTCGTCGGTGGCGACGATGATAATCAATTGCGGTAAAAACGTAACGCACGTCCCGCAGTATTTCCTCGGGAAAGAAGGAAATGATACCACCAGACGTATTTTGTACAGCAGTAGTATTAATAGTACAAGTATCACATACCCGTACCACAGGGCGCCACTGGATACACAAAACTGTTCTCGATACGATTACGATAGGTACTTGATACGACTAAATACGATATCGAAGCTTTCGTTCAGTCTCAGCTCTACCGTAGAGTACACGTGGCAGTGTCAGCATCGATAACACGGAGATGCCAGGGGATTGAGGGCCAAGCACGCCCGGCACGATACCAGGTAAATCGTAAGTTCGTTCGTTATTTGGATGCATCGACACTTCGATACGATATCCAACACTGCAGTTCAAGTTTGTATCTTGTACAGTATCAGTTTTTTCGGTATTTAGCGAGCAACTTAAGTAGTACTGCCGTCCCGTTTGGGGAACAGACCAGTCAAAGTCTAGGTAATCTGTCCCCAAAACGGGACTGCAGTATCAAGAGGGTTAGTTTCGGTCGAATCGGACGGAACTACAGTACCAGGAAGCGAAGCTATACGTATGAACTACTGCACAGTTAGTAGTACGTACGAACACTCGCAGCATCACATGTGGACCAAAAGAATTATCGATACAAAGGCACTGGCTGGGACAAATCCAATAACTACCGCTGACGTTGCTTCGTTTAGCATCATATTCGGGCGAACTACAAACAAACAAAATCGCGGTCGGCGAGGCTTCGCGGCCAAATTCGGGCGTACCACATTCCGTGCGTACAGGCAGCCGCGACTAGAAAACAAACAATCCTCGTACTTTAATACGAGTACTGATACAGTAGCTTTGGATACGTGTTCGTATACAGCGATCGATTGATTGTTCGCACGAGGGCGCCGACGAGTACACGCACACACAATCAAACGCGATCGATACCCGCAAGGTCTCGGGTTGGTAAGCTGTGTTTCTCGGTGCTTGGCGACATCGATTCAGGCGGCGCTCGTTCCTACGTAAGTAACAGGTTTCAAATGAATGACGCGGACGAACGGCGTACTACTGCTCGTAGCTACACAATCATACGAACCACAGGTAGAAACATGGACATCTGTTGATCTTCGGCATAGAAGCGCGCCGTGGAGTGTTCGGTACTTCAGTACATACAGTACAAGCGAAGAAAGCGGAAATCCTTGCTGGCGGGACGAGACGAGTGACATTAAGATACGAAGCGATGCGGACTACTGTTCATCCTCCATCGTGATTCGTTCATGCGAACCCAACAAATTATCGATACGACGACACTTGGATAATGCCGGCAAGAGGAGGAGGAGGAGGAGGAGGAGGAGGAGGAAGAAGAGGAGGAGGAGGAGGAAGAGGATGAGGAGGAGGTGGTGGTGGTGGTTCGTCTCGCGTGAAGCGGTCGTCACACGCTCGCCGGGTGAATTCTAAAGCAAGCAAAATCTCGATCGTCAAATTTCTTTTAGCGTTTGATATGGCGACTGAGTTTTTTGCCGTAGTCGCTGTACGAGAACAACCCGTAACGCTACACACACACGAAGAAAACGATCGGTAATCGCGAGGATAGGGAGGACTGTGAGTTCTTTTTTTCGCCGTGTGGCCGAATCAGTTGGGGCGGCGATCACTCGCTTCGTATGAATCGGGAACGAAGATGATGGTGCGAACTTCTCGCAGCTATGGCGCCGAGGCCGTATCGTATATCGCAAACAACCGAGTACTACAAGTATACGTAGCTAATCGCAGCCTCTGTAACCTGCCGTAAATCGCATTGGTAGCTACTACATACATCCTGTATACAGAACTCCCACCAAATAGCATCTGCCGTGAATGACGCGCCGTGCGGTGATACAAAATGCTGCAAGCGAAGAGAGCAAGGAGAAAGCGAAAGGGATAATATCTCCGCCTTGAGACTCTCACCTTGCTGCCCCTGTTGACGTGGTTGTTGTTGTTGTTGTTGTTGTTGTTATTCTGATTCATCATCTTCTTCTTGTCCCTGCCTCGTGCTCGCTGTGTCGTGATACTCGTAGGGTGTTCTCGAGATACTGCTGTACTTCGAGAGGTGAGCGGGGAAGAGGTCTTCTTTCTGCGGAGAGTGCTAGTTAAGCAGCAGCGTCTCGAGTACTCGTGCAGATGTAGTCGTGGTGTACAGCAGCAGTAGTAGTACAGTAGCAGCTCTTATTTCGTGGATGGCGTCTTAGATGTGCGGGTGTCACGTGTGGTCGAAGTCGCACGGGTAGCTGAGGACTGGTGAGATGGTGGGGACGAATAATAATGCACGGGGGCGAGAGACTCCGTGAGGTGGTCTCGGCTCAAGGGTAAACGAGATAGTGCGGATGTGACGATGCAAAATGATGTATCCAATCAGCCGGCGGGGCGGGCGGGACTGTCGCACAGCGCGTCGACGATCGTTCGTCTTAACTACGATTACTATCTGGTACACGGTACAACAGGTTGAACCGATAAAATAAATAAACTATTAATAATAATAATACAGGTAGGGCGAAATATAAAATAAATTGGGAGAAAAATGAAACCGCTCATCACATCATGTATGGTACTATTAATAGCAATATCAATACATACAGCAGTACGTACCGCGTAGCACCGGGGACCAGTAAATAGGACCAAATATTGTTAGGGAAAATAGGGAGATATATAGGTTTTTGTGTTTTCCGTAGGTCCTATTTACTATGGTCCGCCGTAGTAGCACGCCAAGACGCCACACCCCGTGGGACGAACATGAGGGGCATACACAACAATTGATTATGGTGGCTTTGGAAAGACTTGGTGGAGAAGGTTGAAGGTCGCATAGACGCATCGCTCGGCGTATGCGCCCTCCCCGTTGCCGCGGAGCCCTTGGGAAAATCGTTTTTCTTTTGTTTCATCATCACTTTTACTTTCCCGCTCGTAGGAGGTTCTACCCTCAGCGATCTTTTTTGGACAAGCTGTGGTCACAGGTGTCGTCTCTTCCCCCCCCCCCGTCAGGTACGTGCCTTTATTTTGGTCTCGCATGGGGTTCAGCATTCCCACTGCTCGTCGATTTTCATCCAATGTTGCTGACTCACGCTCTCGCGTTTTCCGCTAATTACATTTTTTTTCATGCAAGAAACGTCCAGACGAGTACGGCCAGACTCGAACCCACGAAACTGAACTTAATAGTACTGTATGTCAGCAATACCTGGTATATATACTGGTAATAATGATGGTATCACAGGACACCTGGTATTCACATAACAAAATATTTGTGTTAACTGTAGTACAGGACCAGAGCTGTTCAAGACTCTCTCTTTTCCGGCGCGGTACCAGGTCGCATCATTATCGACATTCAGTCCATCATCAGATAATAATTGTGTGTACTGTACATACAAACTACTATTACGGGGGTCCATAGTTCATAGGACCTATGGTAAAAAATAAAAAACCCATATATTTACCTATTTTTACCTATAAAATTTGGTCCCGTTAACTATGGACCCCCGTAATATTAATATTGCGGTTATACCGCCCCTCTGTTAAGTGTAAGGCAGTATGGACTTAGGGATCCACTACTGCTAGCAGGTTAATGCCTTTGGCTCTGTTCTGGCCACTCACACGAGGTGCTTGACGATGCTATAAACTATTTTATTCGTTTAGATGTCTTCTAAACGAAGGGGCGACGCGCTCATCAGAAAAGCAGACGATAACGCCTGCCAGGTATGATGAGGGGACGATTGCTACAAGCGATAACGCCGCAACAGGGGGGGAGAGGGGAAACCATAACACTAGCAGCCCACGCTGAAGGGTGGTATATGCAGAGTCATAGACAACTCAGATACGAACAAAAACAATCCGGAGAATTCGGAGAATGGATCGAAGATGCGGCACTTCACAACCCATTCCCACACCTCTAACTTGCAAGGCTGTAACCGATTACTCGTGGACAGAGGCATAGAGAGACGATGCAGTATTGTACCTGGGCGGTATTGTCGTCGCAAGCGCTGATCTTATGCCGGGGATCAAACGACCGAACTCACTCGCAACGGCATGCTACAATAGGTTAATACGGAAACAGGACGATATGGAAAGATATCCCGTTCACTCTAAAGGTGCGCATGCTGAAGGCCGAGCAAGGTGATGGAGACCCTGTTGTACTGGTGTGTGGCGTGGACTCTCGGCCAGGAGCACTTCGCCGAGCTCTCAACGGCACATCAGAAACTCCTCCTACCGTTCGTTGGCTTCCAGCCCCGACAGCACACCGACCACCTCATCAAGTCGCACGCCCGCAAGACAGGCACAATGCGAGAGCGTTGAGACGACCACCCGCAAACAAACGTCGCCTTCTCTTGGCTGTACAGCGGACGACCAATGAGCGGCTGACTCGTCCGGTGATGTTTGAGACGATGGCTGGCGGGGAGAACTCGCGACCAGGACGACTGAGAAAAGAACCGGGCCCAATGTCTAGCAGACGACATCAGGGTTTGCCAAGCCACCGAGTGGTCCACGGAAACCTCCCCTTCCTGTTCCGAGTAGAGACCTTGTTATGTTCGAGGGTGGCTGACAAGAGTGGGAAAGGGTAGCCGGGGGGGCGTCGAAGCTGCGGATGCTTCATGGCGAGGTGGCACAGGGGCGAAACGGAGAGGAGATAGCTACGCCACGCACCTGAGGACGTCAAAACCGGCAAAAAGGGGAGGGGGGGGGGCGGTAGCCGTACTGATACAACTATCGACGATCAGGTGGCCCTTGAATTCTACTGTCCGTATTTTTATTATGTGGTCTGACTAGCCCTGGGATTCTACATGAAGTAGTTTATTTTTTAGAATTGTTCAGGAGGGGGGGGGGGGCGCCAGCAGCAGTACTGACACCTGTGACACCGTCATGTTGACGGTACTAGGAAGGAGAGGAGAGGGTGTGGCAAGGTCTCCGAATCGGTTTTGTAGCGTAGATAGTCGAGAACTCATCATGCTACTATCGCCGCCTTGACTACGATTTTATCTTGTTCTCTCTTGTCTCTTTTTTTGCTTTCTGCCTTGTTTCTCTGGTTGCTTCCTCTTTCCCCCCGGCGTCCTTATGCCGGTGTCTTCCTCTCCTTCGTGTTGCTTTGCCCGTCCAGCAGTTTTCTGCTCCTCCCTCTGAGCATATATCGTTTTTTTTTCTTCTTTTTATTTTCCGAACCTACCTGCGTTCCCGAGTGCGTTTATAGTGTAGAGCGTGACAAGCTGCCTAGTGGCATAAGTAGACGCTTCTCCCCTCCCAGTATAGGCGAGTTGACGCTTCTCCCCTCTTAGTAGGCACCGTCAAATCGCACGCGCAAGTACGTACAACAAGCTCTGTTGTTCTTTCTTATTACGGGGGGGTCCATAGTTAACAGGACCTATGGTGTACATAAACACCGATATATTTGACTATTTTTACTGACAAAATTTGGTCCCGTTAACTATGGACCCCCGTAATAGTAAGTACTTGATATATAAGTACTGGTGCTATTAGCAGTATGATGATCGAGGTTTGTTTTTCCGCTCCCTATACCCCGTCTCCGCCGTGGAATGACAGGTCGATGACCTCCACGATACGTGATTCCACGTGGTTGAATGCACCTGGAGACCCCCCAAATGACCTCGTGCTCATCGCACAAACCAAGCAGCGTTTTCCTTTGTACTCCTCCGCCTCGATATGCCCGCCGAATGCACGAAATAGTACGTACTACTGTAGGTAGAACTACGGGCACATTCTTGCCCGCAGACATTTTGTCTGCATCTTCGGGTTTATACCCGTGTTGTATGGGCATTTGACTCTCACCACGACTACAAAGAAGCTGCTATCGTACTGATAGGACAAACACGCAGCAGTACCGACACCTTATTCTTTGATACGTGGTATGTATGCCGGTGGTGTGACTTACTACGCCATCGTTAGTATACGCATCTGTGAGCAGCGTGCAAACGGCTCGACCATAATTACGAATTGTATCCGCTTGTATCCATCGCATGGAATATTCGCCTGCGAGTTCTTGAGAGGCCACTATTTTTATTTATTTTTATTTTTTTTTTCCTGATACGAGCAATAGTATACGTATTGACTGACCTTACTTGCGACCCCGTGATAGGGAGAAGAACCATATATATTGTTTTATTTATTTATTTTTCATGCCCTTTGGTTACCGGGTTTCAAACCATATACTAGCCTACAGAGACTGGTATACGAGCGAGGTACAAATAGTGAATAGTGATACCATGGTACGTAGTAATAATATTACGTATATAGTAGCGAAAATTCCCGTGAACCCCCCCCTCGTTCCCTGCCATATATTTAGGAAGCCAAACGATGCACAATTGCGTCGGTCCCCCCGTCTCGATGTGATGGAGTCGCACATCCATCGTATAGGAACGCATATGCTCGCAGACGAATCTTATATGGTTGCACGTAGCTCTTTAGGGATATATCTGTAGGCGAATCTCACGTGGTTATACGTAGCTCGTTTGGGACCAGCGTACATATCTGCACCCCTCTTCAGATTGGCCCATCCTTACGCTGCTTCTACCCTACGAGGTACAGAACAAGCGGCATGATGCACCTCCTGCGGCGCCTTTACTATAAAAACAGGGCGCATGCTGCCGAAATTGACCAGATTTCTGCTACCTTTTTTGCCCCACCCCCACAGCCTATAGGATACAAACAACGGCCATTATTTTCTTTTTTTTGTTTTATTTTTATTTTTTGCTGCTGCTCTTTACGTGCACGTTTTCCAGCGTTAACGACATAATAAGACGGGCTTTATGTTGCTGAACCTTGGCCCACGGCTGCCTGTGTACGCCTAAATTTCCCAGTTTGACGCCAGAAATAAGGTATATGCCGCACAAACAAGTCCGGCTACAGCTCCCTACGTGCACGATCTTCCGCGTTAACGATACAACGAGGCTTTATGGCGCCCACAACCTTGTCTGACTACTGCTGTTTACGTCTACCCCCCCCCAGCTGTACTACATTAACAGAATGTACGCTACCTTGATCTGGTCTGAATACTTTGTTTGGTCGTGTTTGTTTTCCCCTCCCTTTCCAGTTTCGCTTTCAACTTTTGTTTTTGTTTTCTCTTTTTTTTCTTTCCCACTTTTTAGCCAAAGCAGGGTAGACACTGTTCAAGTTTGTAACAAATGTTATTTTCCAGCGGATCCCATCCCCATCCGCTTTTACAAATATGCAGGGTACAGGTTGCCTAGAACTGTAACACTACAAAGGCTACACAAACGAGTAACATATCATCTGTTTATCCCTTGTTTGTCCAGCTTCTCACAAAAACAGCAGCTGCATGCTGCTCATATATGGAACATAATAACTGTGGCCCGGGCAGTGACCAGTTCCAAAGAGATGAACTAAATGCTGGCCAAATTAAACAAAATAAGATACAAATTTTCGCGGCGGATTAAAGTATTGGACCTCCCCACAGGAGCCGAATGATACCCTTTTCCACATTTTTACGTACCGGGGTCTGTTTTTTTTTTTTTTTTTGTTTCCCACTTGTGCTACCTACGATACCCTACGTATCTCACATCATATCGGACCTCGCGACGCCCCGAAATGCACCGGTTGCTGTCTGTTTTGCCACGGAACGACAAGCTGCCCACCGTTTAGGGAATCGCCCGATATTCTGTGCAGCTACTAGAATAGTGCCGGCATGCTGGTTTTTTATTTTCCGACCCGACCTGCACGTTTTCTTTACGGGTACTCTAATTTGTATCCCAACGAAAGGTCTTGCACTGCCCACGCTCAGTAATCGGAAGTATGTACATTATTGTCTTTTTTCGCAATAATGCCGTGGCATGCCGTGGCACCACCTGCGGCAAAACCTTCCACGGCATCTTCCACGGCATACCACGGAACTTTCCACGGACCTGCACGGCATACCATGGGACCTTAACCCTAACCCTAACCCTAACCCTAACCCTAACCCTAACCCTAACCCTAACCCTAACCCTAACCCCAACCCTAACCTAGGTGCCGAGGACATTGGGGTACCGTTGGGGTTGCCATGACATTCCGTGGGGTTGCCATGGAGCGCCGTGGCGGTAGCTGCGGGGGTTGCCATGGTACTACCCATGGCATGTCATGGCAACCCCCACGGCGTGCCATGGAATCTATTGCCACAACATGGTATGCCGTGGTGATGCCATGGTTTGCCATGGGCGGTACCATGGCAATGCCACGGCATGCCCACGACAAGGTCAAATAGTGTAGAACCCTGAGTAATCGTCACGCCCTGTTATCATTACGAACATTGGGCATTTCAGACGGAGTTCTGTTCAATTCTGTTCAACTGATATCACTTGAGTGACTCGGCGCGACTACCGTCAATCAAACGCGAGGCGCCTGACGCTAGTTAGACACCCTCAACTATAAAATATCCTTCGACGGGCACCAAAATCGTGGCACGCACAACCTCAACACCCCCTATCGTACGTCCTTACCGTCACTCCTTTCTCTCCCCTAGATCGGTTTGTTGGTATTGTAGCCGCCTACCCTGATCCAAGCCTGGATCCACCCGCCCTCTCCATCTTCCACCAAACCTTTTCCCGCCCCAGTACAAGCGCTCCACCCGCCTAAACATGGCAGAGAAAGCTTCCTCCACCAACATGCCCGGCGCCCACACACCCGACGCCACCAAACCCCCTCGAGAGGAGGTATGGCCGCAAGGTCCTTTCGCGCTACCGACGATGACACCCCTGGCTTCGAAACCATTCTGAGCGACTTCACGCTACACCCAACCACACCGGGATCTTCTCCAATGGGAGCAGGCACGCCCAGTGCCGGGCCTACCATCAACCCGGAGGTCTCTGCACAGGAAACCTCCACCCTGGCTCTCAATCCGGGGCGTTACCAAGGCGATCCCACGGCCCTCCGTGAGCGCCGTGCGGCCCTCAAAGCCCACCACGAGCAGCTCCTCCTTCTCGCGAAAGAGGGCGCTGACCTCCTACTCGTGTTACCGCCGTCCCCCACCCCTTCCTCGAACCCTTTCGACTCCACCTATGGGACTACAGCTGCGACCGCGGCCACCACCGCCCAATCGCAGCCGTTCGCTCCTCACCATGGGCACCCTATACGTCCGCCGCGATGTCTAGGACCACCACCTCCCAGCCTCCCAAAAACCAAACTGGGACCACAATGTCCCAGGCACCCACTACCGGCCCAACCCTTGCCAGCCCCCATACCCACTGGGCACCGGCACCCGCAGACGTTCGGCTTTGAGCCCAATGACTGGGTCTTCCTCGACGCTAAGCTCCGCTGGATGCAGAGTACACGCAACGCGACGGCCTCGGATGTCTCGCTAGAGGCACACCGTGTATGGCGGCTCTTCACACCGGACTGTAACCCGTCAATCACCTTCGTTCTGGCCCGCGCCGCCTCCGAGGGTGTTTCTTCCGAGTTCATCGGAGCCGCCCATACCCGTTTACTCGAGCCACGGTATTTTCACTCGAACGCCGGCTGCGGCTACGTGTGGAACCCAACCGTCTCGACCCGCTCCCCCGACACCCCCGACCACCCGCCCCACGACGGGCACGCCATCGCCGGCGACACGGCCCCTTCCCACCTCGACAGCGCCCCCTACGACGACAGCGCCCCGCTCCTCACGAGCGCGCAGCCTAATGACGAGAGCCAACACGGAGCCCACGACGGAGGCGGAACGTCGTGGTATCCCACGCCCAAGCCCTACGAGCTCACGGTGACCACTGCCCCAACTGCAATGGCACGGACATAGTATGAAGACCTGCCCCCTGCGCTTCGCAACACGTTCGGCATCCTCAGCCCGGTAGTCGGACACGCCTACCGCCAATGGCAGCAGAGGATGCTCTTATATCGCCGTGGACACTACGAGCACAACCTGGAGCGAAACTCCAACCGCTACGACAACAGCAACCGTCGAGGCAACAACAACAACAACCGCAGCGGAAACTACAACAGCAACCGCTCCAACCAGAACCACTCCCGCAACCACCGCGGCAACAACGGGCGCTCCGACAACTGGCGCCACAACAACGGCCGGTCATACGACAACGGCAACCGACAGTCGCCAGGGCAACAGTTACATCGACAACGCACCGAGCCTGCCCCCTCGTCTTCAGCATTGACGGTGCATAGCCCCGCGACCAATACTTCCGCACCTGCCGCCCCCGCGAACATGCGGATGGGCAGCACCAACTCGAAGTACCCACCCGAACCAACGGCAGCCGGGCACCTTCCGCACCAACGGACAAGCCGATGGTGGAGCAACTGTCGCGTCTCCACCAACAGCATCTACTGCGAGCACCAGAGGCTCCCAGGACAGACGAGTAAATCACGTGCACCACGCCTACCCGACCCCTGCCCCCCAATGCTCCCCCCCTACCCCAGCCCATTTCACAGCCACTTGTTCAAGCACTGATCATCTTGCCCAAGTATTGCCTTGAGGTGTGGGCGGGAGGAGGCCAAGACGCCGAGCCCCACCGGGATGCTCCACTCGACGTCTTCTGGCGGTGAGCAACGCTGCTTGCCGACTATTGCCGAGACCCCAGACATTGCTACCCTGGGAAACGTCTCGACGATTACGGCTACCAGCGGTTCCGGTTCACACGAAACTACTGTTTCGTCTACCGGGCCATCGCCCCCTGAGCCTGCCTCATATTGGCCGCTCCATACGCGCATGTTCCAGCATGCGCGCATTTCTTGTGACAGCGCTGAACCCGCGAACGACGGGCTTCCTCCAGCTGCCACGGTGTTGACACCACCGCTGTCCCTGAGCTCGAGGGACAGTCCCGTTTTAAATACGGAAGACTCGCCACCAACGTCGACCAGGGTCTGCCCTGAGCCCCCTGACCCGTCCTCCTCGCCTGCTTCGCGCAAAGCGTGGACACGGACCCCAGGTGTGGCATCCCCTAGCGAGTATGCCCCTGTTCTCCAAACGTTGGACGATAGGGCGCTTGAGGGTCGTCCCGCCCGGCTTATAAGCCCCGGCGAGGACCGCCCCGGTACCTCGGCTTTGCTGAGCAATTCCCCCGCGAACGCGAAGGTTCCGGTCAGCACCGCTCGATCGTTGCTGACTCTACCTCCGTCGACGCCAGGCGGCGATAGGAAAGATTATCGTCGCACCCCGCCCCCAACACAAAAGACGCCATCAACTGCACACGTCACCGCAGAGGCCGCCTCATCTTTCCACTTCTTTTGGGACTCCTCTTCGATCTTTTCGCAGTGGTACCTGTGCGACATCTAACACGATGGCGTCACATACAACTGCGCTGAGCAGATGATGATGGCGCAGAAGGCCGCGCTCTTCGGGGACATCACAACTGAGCGCCGCATCAAAGCGATCCGCGACCCAGCCCACCAAAAAGCACTTGGGCGAACCGTTTCCGACTTCGACGAAATGGTCTGGGAGCGACACCGCTACACCAGCGTCCTCAACATTAACTTCTCCAAGTTCCGCCAACACCCGGAGCTACGGGAGGAGCTAATAGCAACCGGCGATAAGCACATCGCCGAGGCCAGCCCACACGACCTCATCTGGGGCATAGGCTTCAAGGCCGACCATCCGGACGCCTGCGACCCGACGCGTTGGCGTGGTCGGAATCTGCTGGGCAGGATACTGATGGACGTTCGAGAAAGCCTCGGCGCCAATCGCTCCGCCCAGCCTCCATTTCCTCCCCATCTTCACGACCCGGAGCCAACACCCGCCCCCACCGACTCCACCCGGGCCCCCCCCCCCCACAGCCGACGGCATCCACGAAACAAGCCCGACCCCTCCATGGCAACCGCCTACCTCTCCACTTGGGCCACTCCTACCGCCGTCTACCCCCGACGCCTACCCCAGCAGCCACTTTGCCCAAGTGTCCACCATCAACACCGCAACTCACAGCCACCTCCCTACCCGCCGCCCGCCGATACCGGAACACGGACCATGCCTTACAAGCGGCATCATTACCGTCGATGACGCGTCGTTCACGACGAAAGTACTCGTGCACAGCGGCCCCACCGCCACTACGCGCCGCGAACTCGTGGCACTGCTCGATACCGGCTCGCCCCAGTCGTTTATCACCACAACCGCGGTGGAACAACTGAAGGCTTCCCAGGCAGCCACCGATGCGTGCGAAGGGCACAGTTCCCCCCGCTCATGGGGAGGATTTCGGCACTTTAGCCCATCTCTCCACCTCCGTCTCCATTTTCTTAAGCATCCAGTTTAAGCGCCTCCAGTCCCCCACTGCTGCCCTGGCAGTATGGGCCTGCGTAGTTCCTGCAGGAACCATGCAGCACCCCATCCTTCTGGGACGAGACAGCTGGATGCGCTTCGAGCAACGCTCGTATACCACGCTCCAGCAACAGCCCACCCCCCTCCACCAACCTCCCCGGCGAACCCGCGGTGAGCTCTCCTTGAACCACCATGACCCCAACGGAGCCTCAGCATTCATTACCGACGACCGTTCCACTGACGACGTCTACCACCTCCGATTCGCCGGCAACAAAGCTATTTCGCTTTCCTCCACCCCCAAGCTCGTTAAGGTCAACCTGGCGCGTCAGTCAGGCGCTCCAGCATTTACCGGGAACTACATGGTGAACATGCTCCCCCGCGAGAACCCACTTTCCGACACGGCCATTTTCGTCTCCGACGGATGCCAAACGGTCCCCCTATCTGGATCTACCGATCTCGAGCCGGGCGACCTCCTCGGAACCTCCTACTCCCCACTGGTAACAGGTACCACTTTCCACCCTTGGACACCCTTCCTTGGCCCCTCCCCACCCCCCTCCGATTCCTGATGTACATTCCCTCCACGACAACATCCCCGTGGCCGACCAGAGCCCATCGACAGATGACCCTCCTACCGCACCAAAAGCCCCGTGCCCACAACTCCTTGCACGCCTCAACGCCGACCAACGGGACAGCCTCCTCGACCTCTGGGAACGTCTGCCGTTACACCTACGCGACGTCAACTTCGACCTGCACGGTTCTGGATGGACCCCGTCGGTGATCAACAACCTGGGAGACGTCCTCTGCGAGTTCCAGGACGTTTTCTCCACCTCAAAAACCGACTTCGGCTCGTGCTCGCTGATGCCGTTCAAGATCACCGTACCCCCGGGCAGCGCACCGGTCACTTCCCGCCCCTACAGGATCAACCCCATCCTCGCCAAGAAGGCAGACGCGGTATTAGACCAGTACCTGGCCGCCGGCCTGATCCAACATTCTACGTCGCCATACTCAAGCCCTATGGTGGCCATCCCCAAAAAGGATGGAGGTTTCCGGATTACGATCAACTACAAGAAGCTCAACGCCATCAGCTCCCTCGGGCAACTCCCCATCCCCCGCGTCGACGAAGTCCTCGACTCCTTGGGCAAAGGTCGCATCTTTTCTCTCTTCGACCTGGTCTCCTCGTTCCACCAAATCACCATCGACGAGGACACCATCCCTTTGACGGCGTTTTGCACTTCCAACCGGCTGTTCGAATGGCTTGTTATGCCGCAAGGAAGCAACGCCTCCCCGGGCTGGTTCGTGAAGGTCATCAACGAGGTCACCAAGGGCCTGGAACGCGTCGGCGCGTACCTCGACGACATCATCGTCTTCGACCCCGACCCCACCGACCACGTCGCCAATACGAGAGCCCTCTTCGCACGCCTCCGGAAGCACCACCTCAAACTCCCCCCCGCCAAGGCCAAAATTGGCGCCACCACCGCCGATTTCCTGGGACACACCATTTCCGCTGGCGGCTACAGCCCAAATTCCGACAAGGTCGCCGCCCTCACCAGAATGCCCATGCCGACCGACAAGAAGCAAGTGCGCTCACTCCTTGGAGGCATCAACTACTACGGCAAGTTCCTGCCAAACCTTTCTCGACGTCTGCGCCCCATCAACGCTCTACTCAAGCAAGGCGTGACGTTCGACTTCACCCCCGCCATGGAAACCACCGTACGCGCCATTCTCCAAGAACTTGCCGAACCGCCTATCCTCGTCTACCCCGACTGGGACGCCGTCGCCGACAACTCCCGCCCCTTCCGCCTCTACTGCGACGCTAGCATCGACGGCTTCGGAGCGACCCTTGAGCAAGAGCAAGCCGACGGCTCAGTCCGCCCCATCCTCTTCATCAGCCGTGCTACCCTGGACTCCGAACGTTCATGGACACCCCTCGACCTCGAGGCCGGGAGCATCGTGTGGGCGATCAAACGCCTCCGCGGACACTTATGGCCCACCCGCTTCCAGATCTACTCGGACCACAAGGCGCTCGAGAACATCACCAAGGTCGGAGAACATAACGCTCGTGTCCGGCGATGGCTCGGGTTCCTTTCAGCGTACACCTACACGCTGGAGTACCGGAAGGGAACGACCAACGGCAACGCCGACTTCCTCTCCCGGCTTCCCCAACCAGCCACCGACGCCGACCGCACCGGACGCAACCGCCTCACTGGCCCCGACACCGTCGGCATCTACCTCATCCGCCCCTGTGGCTTCGCGCCGAATGACCCTTCCACCCCGGGTATCGGCTTGGGTGGGCTCGTGTCCCCCCCTTCCAGACCCATCCCGACCGTCCAGCCGCTCCCCTTCACTGACGACGACTTCCGCGACTTTCGCCTACTCGGACCACGTATGGAGCACCCCACCCTTTCCCCCGCAACCCACACCTTCATCGGGCCTATTGCGACCAGCGACTCCACCATCGGACAGCTTGCCGGCACCGAGAATGCCGCCGTGAACACCGGAGCTCCTCCAGGCTCGGCTTCCATGCCGTCCGTCGTCTCTCCGCCGCCCACCATTGGCGCCACGACACCAGCCCTTTCAGGTCTGATATCTTCTCGGACCCGCCATCGCGTCGCCGCTGCCGCGGGAACCCCTCGGCCCACAGCCGACTACCGATTTGGACGCCGACCGCCACCCACGCCATCGGCGCCCACTACGCAAAGACCGACCCCTTCAACAACGCCCTCTCCGCCGGCACAAACACCACCGTCAGTGCCCCTTCCGGAGCCCGTCGTCGAACCCGAAGACGACCCCTACCTCCTCCCCTGCGTCGAGCACTACACCTACAAAGACTGGGCGCGAGAACAACGCGCGGAGCCCCTGTGCTGCGCCACCATCCGCTTCCTGTCGTTGGACTCCCCCAGCCCCACGCCGCACGACCTCCTGGACTTCATCCCCCCGGCCCGGCGCCCACAACTTTCGGACGTCCTCACTCTTGCCTCCAAAAGCAAGCTACACCGTACCGACGACGAAACCACCCTCCTGGTTCAACGACCACCCACAACCTCATCCGGGAACAGCCTACCACCACCGGCCCCCTCTACCCCACGCGTCTACGTGCCAATGTTAATGCGCCCTTGGGTGCTGAACACATGCCACGCCACCACCTCTCTACACCTGGGAGTCACCCGAACGGTCCGCATGTTGGCACGTTTCTTGTGGTGGATTGGCATGGATGCTTCCGTCCGCTGGTGGATCCGCCGTTGCCTTCAATGCCAGGCGCGGAAGACCTCCCGGCACACCATTCGTTGGCCCATCCTTTCTCTTCCTTTGCCCAACGGGCCTGGCATCACCGTCAGCGTCGACTACTTCGGGCCCCTGCCGCTCACGCCGCGCGGGAACGTCCACATCCTCCTCTTCACAGACCGCGTCAGCCGCCGCGCCGATATGTATGCCGTTTCAGCGGCGCAGTTCACGGTCGCCGGCACTGCCGACATCTTCCTAAACGAATACATCCCTCTCTGGGGGTGCCCGGTTACACTTCTCTCCGACAACGGACTACACTTCACCTCCAAGCTTGCGAACATCGTCTACGAACGCCTTGGCATCCACAAGGTCAACACCAGCTCCTACCACCCCTGCACCAACGGCGGCGTCGAGCGCGTCAACCACGTACTGGCCCAAATGCTCTCTATGGTTGGCAACGAACAGCAGACCGACTGGGACGTGCTGCTCCCACACGTGTCGTCGGCCTACAACAATTCCGTGAACGCCGCCACAGGGCTTGCACCTAACGAAATCCACATGGGCCGCCTTCCTCGCCTCCCGCTCTCGGTTTTCGAACCCGACAATATCGGCGGTCACCAAAGCTTGGACCGCGATCACCTGGTTTACATCAACCTCGCCACCGACCGACAACGACGCGCCTATTCCCTCGTCCGCAAACTACACCGACTCACCGTCTCGCGTCTTCAGCGCCGCAATGCGCCCATCCTGGCCGCCCTCCTAGCATCCCCCCCCTTCACCGTAGGCGGCTGGGTTTGGGTCTACAACTCCGCCTCAACCATCCGCCAAGGCGTCAAAAAGGGCACCGACGCAACCGTCCTCAAGACGAAGCTTTCCCTGAACTGGAATGGCCCCTTCAAGGTCCTCGCCGTAGGGCCGACGTCCGCCTCAAACACCCCCGACAATCGCCCCCTTCACGACAAGCTACTTTTCCTCGACCTTCCATCCGACCTCCCGGGACGGGACTCCAAGCCACGCGTCTCCGTCCAACGATGCAAACCTTGCCGGAACCCCGACGACACCAGCGACATCCCCAAGCATCTGCCCGCGGACCTTACTACATACGTGCTCACAGTTTCTGCCGCCAAGTCCCCCCCTTACCACGTCACCGTCGACGACGTCACTCCTCCACCGGAACGCCTCGAGGTCGAGCAGATCACTGGCCATCAACTCGTACGCGGCCGCGGCGGGGTCATCGCCGTTCTGTACGAGACTCACTGGACTGGACTTCTCAGCCCCTCTTGGGAACGCGAGCTGGACCTTCAACACTTCCGGCGCCACATCCTACTTTACTGGTCACGATCACCAACCCAGCACCGCCAGACGAACCGCCTTTACCGCCAGATGCGCATCGGCGCCGTTCACCGCGAACTGGCCCGATCTCAAGGACAAATCTTCCTCGCCCCAGGCTACGCCTTGGTCTCCCGCAGCCTTTGGCTCCACAACTTCAGCACCACCATCCTACCCCCCGGAGCACACATATGGTACAAGGCGCGCGACGGCCTTTGGTGGCTGGGCAAGGTCGCTCACAGCTCACCCCCTGACGCCTCTTCGGGAACTCCGCCGGAGTCTTCACCGGGAAGCTCCTACATCGTCCGGTTCCTGGACGACTCCGGCCCGATCAAGATCGACCTCCAACCCGCCCGCTACACTACAGCACGGAACGCCGTATACGGATCGTGGTGTCTTCAACGCCATGGGAATAGGACCCTAGCACGTGGGGTGCTGCGGAACTCTGATGTGTCCCGCGGAACCCCCACCGTTTCCACTCCCCCCCCTGGTTAGCCTTAGTTTAGTATTTCGGTAGTTCTGGGTATTTGGTTCTGGTTAGTCTACAATATCTTAATAGTAGTTCTTCAGGGTTAGTCTTCAATAGTCATCAGCAGTCATCTTCTTGGGAGTGTTTGTTTCCATCTACCGCCACCGGTATCGCTTGACCGACCCCGTGTTGGCTACCGATCCGAGGCCGTGTATGTTTCCTTTTTGGGTGTGTTTGGGAGTATCATCGTCCCCCCCCCTCCCTCCCGTTTGTTTTTCTTCTTATCGCCTACGGCTCCGTGTAACCTCCTTACGTTCAGGCCACTGACTCGTAGCGATACCTTCATTTGCATTTGTGTTTGTACTCCACTAGCCTACAGCCAATTATCGGCGATATCACGCCGAGGTAAAATCGTGTTGTAGCCTGAGCTGTACTCTGACCTTAGTCGACTTCCACCGACCTGTGTTTCAGACGGTCCTCGAGCTAAGACTATATCGAGCTTCCAGCTCACCCGTGTTTCTTCCATGTTTGACAAGTAGGGTCCCGATAGCATTGCCGCCCCGGAAGGCCGCGGAGTTATCGGCCATACATAAGCAGTTCGGACACGATCGATTTCTCCTGACCTGTGTCCAGTTTTTTGTCTGTTTTCTGGTCCCGATAGTATTTCGTTTTCTCTTTCCCTTTTCTTCTTCTTTCTTTCTTGTCCGGTATTCCGCACACCCCTCTGTCCTCTGGAAAACGACACCACGTTAGATGTCGCCCCGGTTGACCGAGTTGCACACGCTAGTGTTTGGACCCCGCGCTATCTACAACTTCGAACTGCACGCATTAGGCCGATTTTCTTGCGGATTTTCTTGCGATTTTCTTGCCGCCACCGTCTTTGAGTTTGTTTTTGTTGAGTTGGCTACCTTGCTACGTTTGCTGGTTTTGTTCACACCACGAACAGGTCTCCGAGACGCCGCGTTGTTTGTTGCGTCTCTCGGTTTTTAGTAGTCCCTAGTGCACGCAGCCCTCATGGCACCCTAGCTGTGTCCCTTCTGTCTCGCGTGATGTCTGCCATGTTAGGACCTTCGCCACAAGACAAGGCATGGCGCCTAGCGGATATATATATATGTGTTTTTGAATTGTGATCACTGTCTCCTTTTAGAGTGTTCTCGCTTGCCAACCCGGTTCAGCGAACAAACCCTTTCGTACCTCCTTGGACCCCAGACAATGGCTCCAGTAATACGCTTGTACGTCCTTCTTTTGCCTTCACTTCGGTCTTCGTTTTCTTCTTTAGCCTTCGCTTCGGTTTCTGTCTCCTTTTGCGTTCCTCTTTCTTTGTTTTCATTTTGGGTGATTTCTACTTTCGCCTCTGCTTTGAGTTCTGTGTCTCTCTCTCCTTTAGTCTCCCTTTCAGCGGTTGTTCTCAGCGAACACCCCGTCTTCGTAATGTTTGGGTTTTATTACGAGGTGTGGGGGGATCTATAGCCCTCATTTCTTTTGTTTCGAATAGCCGCATCTTCGACCACCTTTTTCCTGGCCGTTCGGGATGAACTTTGTCATCACCCTCCGACCATCTTGTGGTCTGCATATACGACTATTCAGGGTGGGCTAATGTGATATGAGTAGAGTACTCATTGGCTATAGATATATATAATACGTTGCAGTCTTATAGTCTCACGAATACGAGAATAATCCAAAGAATGGATTAACCCGACGGATATTCCGTTAGTCGAGAGTAACGTTCTTTTAGGAATGTTCCCTAGGGCGGATAACCCCCTAGACGAGAGTAATATTCCTTAACGCAGATAGGATCACGAAGTGAGAAGTTCTTATATTAGCAGAAGAACGACCGGTAGCCATAGGAAAGTTCTGTAGGCGTACATCAGATAAGAGGAGTTTAGGAGAGCTTGTGGCGTGGGGTGGGACGAGTATATCTGGGCGTCGAGTCCCGCCCCCCTACCTCTCACTTCTCTACCAGAGCACCTCCTCAGCTCTCGCCATCAATAAGAAGATCTAAATCAGAAGAAGCGAAGCACTGCTTTCCAGCTGCCAGAACAACCTGCGTCCCTTACCACTACCCTTACCACTACCCTAGAGTGGTCTCCGCATCACACTTTTGTATCAGCTTTTCTGATCTCTTTGTGTCACTTGCATTTTTGCTCTTATCTTCTGATCCGGCTTGTTTGTGATGTTGTGTTCTCGTACCCGGTACGTTGGCATTTCACTGGCTTTACCCATTCGTTTGCGATTCTTTTGGTTGTGGGTTTTTTCTCTGTCTCACAGTCTGTGACCACTTAATAGTACCGTATCTCTCTTCGTCTACGGAAAAGGAATCAGAATCGATACTGACTGGGTGTACTGGTGTACGGCTCGAAGTTGGGTAGAGCGAACGGTTTAAGGGGCGCTATTATAGCACGCTCAGGAATGCGTCGTCGTACCCGCGCGTAGGCGTTTCGGCAAGATATACATACGACTTAGACTTAGAGTGAGGGATTTGCAACAAGATCGGTATTTCGTGGTTGTAGAATAGTTGACGCAATTTACGTGAATCCTGAGCTTTTTATTATATTAATAGTAGTCCTTTCTTGCGCTTTTTTGGGCCCGATAACTTACTATTACGGGGGACCATAGTAAATGGAACCAAATTTTGTTAGTAAAAGTAGGGAAATGTATAGTTTTTTGTGTTTACCGTAGGTGCTATTTACTATGGCCCTACGTAATACCCGTCATGGGAACGTGCAGTAGTTTTGCGTCCAGCAGCATTTGCGACGACGACTCCCTAAGCGATGTGTCATTATTATGATTATCATCCGCGTGGATAACAGCAATCTTCTTCTAGTGAAAGCTATTCCTTCATCGG